>QVIK01000047.1:0-49101 GCA_003957845.1 Oidium heveae | reverse complement strand
CATTTTTTTTTTTTTTTTTCCTTTTCTTTTCTTTTGGTTATGTCTACGGAGCGGAGAGGTTTTGTAGCGAGGGTATGTATGTATATATGATGAAATATAACTGAAAAAAAAAAAAAAGGAAATTGGAAATGCGTTAATCGACTAAAATCTTTTAGGATTAGCTTAGTATTTCTCTTCTTTCTTTTTTGGTGGTGGGGGAGGAGGACAATCTCTCTTTATAATAATTGATGAGAATTAATTTACGTTAATATATATATCGTTCTTGTCTTGGATACGAAAAATACTGTTAGTATGTTGTGAATTTGCCAATGCAAGTCCTACATGTATCAATCAGGATGATCGTACATGGATTGGGTTTAGGTGTTCAGGTTGGTTTGTATGGGAGTTAAACGATCGTAATTTGGATATACCATGTATTATTAGTGTTATTGACTAAAGTCCGCACGGGCCAGCCTTGGAAAGGTATAAGCACCGAAGGACGTTGGCGTTGGGATGAATAGAGAATTAATCTGTTTTTACTGTTACTTTTACTACATTGCTCCGCTGTGCAAAAGTACTCTAACTGCTACAAAGATGTCATAGCTTCTCTGTTGGGTACTAATTTTAACAGGTTATGAAGTCCGGGTTTCGCTAGTAGTATCGTGGCAGTAAAGAATATATACGTGTTATCGGCTCACTAAAGGATTGTGTTAGCTCCGGAGCATATATATTCTTCAGCACAATAGGAACGTGTCAAAAGAGTAAAATTAGTGATTATTTAAAAAAAATAAAATAAAAGACATAACAAACACATTCAAAATGTCGAGTGAAAATCCTTGGACAATTGATAAGCTGATCAAAAAAAAATCATGAAAAATGGGTTCGGTTAATGAAAGCAAAAGTGCAGAGTAAAGAGGTAATGCACGTCTTGTAAATGTCAGTAGAGAAATATGCCAGGGTGGCTAGTCCCAACATAGTTGAGGCAGAGAGAGATGAGAGACTTGAAGAAGTCACATCGCAAATTCAAAATCTATCTTTGCATGATCGAGATAATTCTTCGTCCTGGAATTCTTCATATCCAAGAGTTTTTCTGAATAAAGAGAAGAAACGAAAGTATATCAGGGACGAAGGAACTCTGATATATCTACTTCTTCGGGGCCTTGATGATGATGATCAAACTCTGCTTGATGATTATCAAACGCCAAGAGCCTTATGGACTCATCTTCTCTCAAAATATAGCAAGTTGAGCAAGCTCGCAGCTGCTCAATACACTAAAGAGATTAAAAATTTTGAATTCACATCAGACACTACAATTTCTGATGCATGGAGCAAGTTGAAAAATTTACGACGCAAAATTATTGCTGCGAAACCAACAGCGCGTGGGCAGTATGACGATGAGTCTTCACTGCTATTTCTCAAAACTCGCTTCCTCAGACCTATCAGTCTGTTGTCGATGATTTAAACATCAACACAGCCCTAAGCGTCGACGATCAGTTACAGCATCTACTACACAAGGAGTAAAGACTAAAAATTGATGAGTATAAAATAGAGACAGCGCAACTTTCCAGGCGCAAAAATCCTTTTAAAACTAGATCTCGTCATGATTCATCAAGTCGGGACGTTGTGGATGTGGAATGTTTCTTGTATGACGGAAACCATTTTGTGATGGAATGCGAGTTCTTGGAGCACTGCAGAGAAACAGTGTCTGAGTTGAGAGAAAAGAGAAGAAAGAGAAGTTCACGGCGGTATATAAATGCCACACTGAAAACAAAAAATACAAGTTCCAAGTATAAGAAATCGTCACATGGACTTGTTGAAGCAAAAGAAACCGAAGAATCGACCTCATCTAGTGATAGTTCACATTTCACTGATATAGGTAATTCTGATCAAGAGGTCGCTGCTCTTACGATAGAAGACAAGAAAAAATTCCGTAAGAGTCCCAATAAATGGCCAATAGATACAGGTGCATCATCGCATATGACTGATCAAATGGACATTTTTAGGGGACCGCTCAAAAAGATGAATAAGCGACGGGCAATTCAAGTAGGAGGAGGAACACTTTGGTCCGATGAGTATGGAACTGTTGAAGTTGTGGCTGAGGATGGTTCTTCTTGTTATCTTCGAAAATATTTATTTATACCAAATCTTGGGATTAATCTTATTTCTGCTAGACGCCTGTGTAAGGATGGTATCATTGGACTATTAGATTCAAAAAACATGTATTTTAAAAGATTACATGATTCTATTTCATTTAAAAAAGATAAAAAAACAATTCTTTATGCCGAACAGCAGGACGTTTTGTATTTTCTAAAGTCAATATCTAAACGTATTCTAGGCCACGCATTAGTAGCATTGCCACAAAGCTCCGATGAAAAATCTGTCAGGCCTTCTCAGATAAGTATTGAAAGCCAAGATGCAATTGTTAGGGATACCTCTGACTATTCAACTGACGAATCAGAGGATGATTTGATTTCAAAATCTCGCCGGAAAAGATACAGACTAATGCATCGAAGATTTAGACATTATGGATCAGAAGTTTTACGACACATCCACGAAGTCTCTAACGACATGAAGAAAATACATATCCCATCTAAGGAAAAAAGAATTTGTAAATCTTGCAAAATTGGGAAAATGAAAAGAAAGATTAGCAAAAATCTGGAGGTGCACAAGAAAAAGGCGCTTGCACTCATTACTTTGGATATCGCTGGGCCATTTATCAAGTCATTCCGTGGCTTTGAATATTTCTTACAAATCATACATAGCTTTACAAGAAATGTTTGGACTATTCCTCTCCGAAATACAAATAATGCTATTGAGGAGCTGAAAAAGTGGAAGTTGAAAGAAGAGCGTAGAAAAGGGGAAAAAGTGATTGCCTGTAGATCTGATGATGCACCCGAGTTAAAGAAGGTGATGGATGGTTGGCAAAACACAGATGGAGTCACTGCACAATACACTACTATAGCATCTTCTCACCAGAATAAACCTGCAGAAAGAGCAATCCAGACAACAGAAAACACTATAAGGACTATGACTCACGCAGCTCGTTGTCCCGCTGAATTTTGGTGTTTTGCCGCTGAAACTGATGCATATACCAGGAACAGACTTGTGCGAGGCCTAACTATAGATGGAATTAAGATGTCACCCCATGAGGCCTACACGGGCATAAAACCAAATCTAGATTATATACGGGTCTGGGGCTGTGTATGTTATGTTCATGTTGACTCTAAAACGTTACCAAAAGGGCATTTGCATAATAAACAAGTTGATCGAGGACGAAAAGCTGTTTTTCTGGGATACAATAACAAGACAGATAAGCAATACTGGTATTATTCTGCTGACCTCGGTTATGCTCAACGATCAAGCTCTATTGATTTTGATGAAAGCAGAATGGGAGGATCTCTACAGCTCTGTTTAAGAAACTTAAAAAGCTGGGTCACAGGACAAGGAACTTCTTCTGGCTTAATTGATAGAAAACCTCGAGGAAGACCAAGAAAAATCCAATCGCAAGAGGGAAATTTTGCACCAATTTCTTTTAATTCAATTGATGATCAGATTGATAGAAATATGCAATTTTACCCTTCCATTGACGATGAGAATGACTCTAACAATCAATCTACTCTAATATGCAATAATCAAACTTTGAGTAAAGATCAAAGTAAAATTATGCACTGTGAAGTTAGAGAAATCGATTTAAATCTAAATCTCAACATAAAAGAAAAAAGCATAGAGGAAAACGAGGATCAGAAAGAAGATCAGAAAGAAGATCAGAAAGAAGATCAGAAAGAAGATCAGAAAGAAGATCAGAAAGAAGATCAGAAAGAAGATCAGAAAGAAAAGAAAGGAGCCAAAGAAAGCACAGAAAAATCGACGGGGAAACAAAGAGCAGAAACAACAACGAAAGACAGTACATGGAGCTTTGGAACAAGATGAGAAAAATAACAAAAACAAAGTGGCCAGACAAAACGTGGAACAAGATGTAGAATAAAAGAAAAAACGGGAATTACAAGAGAAGATAGAGGAAGTAAGTAATTTGATTGATGAGAATTTCAAAGAAGACAAAATAAATTGCAAGCCTTATGATGGAATTGACAAAGAAATAAAGAAAGATTTGGTCAATATATTAATACAAAACGAATTGCTGCTTAGTGGCGCTGTCAAACATAAATCAGACTTCAAAGACAAAGGACATGATTCCAAACGTGTCAGGATGACTTCACCAATTTCCTCACCATCTTCTGGAACAATTTCAATTGATAAGAAACAAAAACTTATAGATGTTGAGCCACGATATTCATTAAGAAGCCTTAAAAGGAACAAGCGTGATGACGATAATACTGACGAGCGATATGTTAAGCGAATAAAAGCCATCGTAGCAAAACTTCTTAAATTAGCTGATTCTTATTCGAAGAGGTACTAGAAAGATTTCGCCCTCATTTCCAAAAAGAATCCGGAAAGTAAATTTAAGATTATAGACGCTCTTTTTGAAATTTTATCACAAGCTGTCAATCGTCAAACTCATTACGCACTGCCAGCAAAGGTAATTAAGTGTATTTCCATCCCTAAAACTTATAAAGAAGCCATGCGTAGTACATATTCGCAAGAATGGAAGGAAGCAGTCCACCAGGAAATAGCTCAATTGATAATGAATGAAGCATGGGTAGAAATAATCTTACCCGAGGACGCAAATTTAGTATCTACTAAATGGGTATTTACTATAAAAGAGACTGTGAATGGTGAAATGGAGAGATTCAAAGCAAGAATAGTCGCTAGAGGATTTAGTCAAGAATATGGTTTGGATTATACTGAAACATTTTCTCCAACAGTTCGGATAGATACCCTACGATTATTCCTTGCCGTAGTTGCAAAGAAAGATTTAGAATGTTTTCAATTTGATATAAAGAACGCATTCACTGAAAGCAAACTGAAAGAAGACATTTATTTGGCACCGCCTGAAGGAGTTTCGGTTTCCACCGGTAAAGTTTTAAAAGCACTTAAAAGTCTTTATGGTCTGAAACAAGCTGGTCGCGCGCGATTGGAACTTTCTTTTAAAAAGTTTTTTGACTGATAATTGTGGATTTACCCAACGCAGAGCGGATCCCTGCTTGTATGTAAACGAAAAGAGAAAAATTTAACTACTAGTTTACGTAGATGATATTGTCGTAGCGGCTGAAGATAAAGTCCATATTGATTGGTTTAGCAAAATCCTATCACGCCGATTTAATACCAACAACCTGGGGGAGATCGAAAAGCTTCTTGGTATTAGGATTCTAAGGGATAGTAAACTCAAAACAACATATCTAGATCAGGAACATTATTTTGATAGGATTCTTACAGACTTTGGCTTTAGCCATAGCAAATACAAGAAGAAGATAGTTCCAATCAGTGGCTATGAAAATCTTCGGGCAACTTTAGAGACAGATGAGAAATTTGAAGTTAAAACATATTAGAATATTATAGGCAGTCTAATGTACGCTATGACTATGACACGCCCAGACATTTCATTTGTCCTTGGGTGTCTTGCAAGACATATGAGCAACCCAGCCATCCACCATTACCATGCGGCTAAAGAAGTGATGCGATATCTACGCTCCACTATTCAGCAAAAGCTACGTTTTGGACCTGGAGAAGGTGTAGATAACAATCACTTTGTACTGTATACAGACGCAGACTGGGCAGGAGACAAGACTGATAGGAAAAGTATTTCGGGGGGAGTTAGAATATTTTATGGAGGTCCTTTTTTGCTGGACGTCAAAGAAACAGCGCTGCGTTGCAAGATCAAGTTGCGAGTCTGAGTACATTGCTCAATCAGCGAGTGCAATGCAAGGACAATAGACGGCGCAAATATTTCGAGACTCAAACATGCCAGAATTCATTGGAGCCAATGGCAAAACAGTTGATAAGCGTGAGGACAATCAAGGTGCCATATCGCTTGTGAAGAATCCCCATCTCCACGAGCGGTCTAAACATATTGATGTTTGTTACCATCATATTCGAGATTTAGCGGAGAAGTCAAGACTCAAATTTGAATACGTTCCGACGGCAAACATGCCTGCAGGTGGGTTAACCAAGCCTCTCACTAGTACTGCTTTTCATAGATTCAAAGATTCACTTGGGATTTGCAAGCAATTGATGACACGTAGGTAGAAGACGGCGTCTTTGTAGGGTAGTTGCATTGAGGGGGAGTGTTGTGAATTTGCAAATTCAAGTCTTACATGTATCAATCAGGATGATCGTACATGGATTGGGCTTAGGTGTTCAGGTTGGTTTGTATGGGAGTTAAACGATCGTAATTTGGATATACCATGTATTATTAGTGTTATTGACTAAAGTCCGCACGGGCCAGCCTTGGAAAGGTATAAGCACCGAAGGACGTTGGCGTTGGGATGAATAGAGAATTAATCTGTTTTTACTGTTACTTTTACTACATTGCTCCGCTGTGCAAAAGTACTCTAACTGCTACAAAGATGTCATAGCTTCTCTGTTGGGTACTAATTTTAACATAGTAAACATTTGCTGTTTCAAAAAAAAAAAAAAATTAATTGTATATATATATATATATATATATATAAAATTAGTTCTCACATCCTTGGACTACGCTACAAATTCGCTATATAATTGTACAGAGAGATTCATGCATTATATAATTCATTTACAATTACGATATTTCTAGATAATTCAGATATTCCTTTTTTTAAAAATTTAAATAATAGTCTATTAGTATACTACCCGTATGCATCTCGATGTCCCGATGAGCTTTAGTATATATAGTTATGATGAAAACAGAGTCTTTCTATAATTTAGTCTACCTAATAACATGTTTGGTTTCACTGTACACAATTTATTCTCCATCTAGATCTCTTCGTACCAGCAGCAATTGGGCTATCACTGGCAGAAATTCAAGGAGTAATCTTCCGGTATATATATATATATTTTTTTTTTGGAGAGTCTGGTTTGAAGAAGGGATACTATTGCCGGTTGACCCAGAATGTATAAAATTCTGTCAGATGAATTCGTTGGGCATATTCGAGACTCGAGCGTTTCCGCAGTATTGGTACGCAGATCTGAATAAATATGATAATATCCTATAAAAATAGAAGGGGAGATTTAAGCACACTGCCGCTCTCCTTGATGATCTCGTCCGTCTATCAGTGATTGGTTCAGGGAATTTATCGGTCAACTTTTTAACTTCTGGTAATTTATAGATTCTATATGTCCAGTAATAGGTAAAAATTATTTAAATAGTCAGGCCTTGTAAAATACCGAGACGGGTTTTTGAAGCGCCAATAAAGATGTATGTCCTCAAGTCTCACAACACCCCCATTTCTTGCGTCGGCCATACTACTCTCAATTATGTGAGAACGTGGTAGACCTAGAGTCTCTGTAATGCTGTTTGTACGAGGCTGTAAATATAACCTCTTTTAACGCGCCTCGATGACTAGTTCGTGCTGGTTAAAAATTACTTTCAAGGCAAAAGGAGTCATCAAAGCTTGAATACATCTATTATCTTTGCAGCGAAGAAGGAAATCGTGTTTTTACTTCATCAAGCTCCAAAAGGTAGTCTGATCGTTGGCGATCACATAGAGTTTTAAGCTCCTTAACTACTAAATTTAGGTCGCTGATAAAACTATTCAGCGAGACCTTTAACGTAACATGGCCATCTCCACTACAAGGAGAAGCGTGATAATCAAAATGCAGATACAAATCTGTCCAAGCACTGCTCCAATTCTCCTTCTTCGTGGCTTTTTCTTTGTCCAAGTCTAAGACTATCTTATTGGTAATAGCCATATTCTTATTCCAAAGCTCTTACAGGAAGCTATCAAATTCTATTGGGGAATTTGTGTTGGAATATTCTACTAAGATGTAGGATATGATCTATTTTTACACAGCACATGTAATGGCCATGATAATAAACATAGATACACAATGGTGTAACATGTGCCCCAATCTTAGTGTCAAGGAAATGTAATGCATTAATGCATTCTATTTGTGGCAAAGGCGTTTTTGTTTGACATATTGTATCATAGCCAATTAGCAACCACTCTTTTCCAAGATAGTACATAAAATGTACGTTGGGTTTTAATGAGGGTTGCAGTAAGAATTGGCTTGTTTGAGGTTTGAAGTTTCAGACAATTTAATGTATATACCAAGAAATAACTGTTTTAGGTTTGGAAAACAGCTGTAAGAAGTATAGTAATTGTGCCCATGACTATGGAATGAGATTCTCGGAAATAATGTATATTAGTAGCTCTACATTCCGCAGTTACAGAAAAAATAAGGAAAAAACCCATCTTGATACTCTTTACTTTTATATTTCGCTTGCACTATTTTTGACAAATTGCATCTCTGAATTTTCGAAAATTGCCGATAATTTTTGGAGAAGTATTCTTGTTTCTGAAGTACTTGACCCAAAGTCTGTTTTCATCATCGCGGCCGCGAAAATGCTTACAGCAAATCTGAGGCACATTTTTCTCACAATTCCAGACACACAGAAGTGTACGGTATGTGATGAGACCTCCTCCAAAATCGCTGCAGAGATACCAGGACCACTGTCTAAAAGCTATATCAACGATAGGGGTATATCAAGCGCTTTGTAAAGATCTTTAATACACCTGATTAACCGCTTGTTATGCTTTTCTTTCTCGCTCTTCATAAAGCACATTCCGTCATAGAGCAATTGGTTTAGACTGCCACTCCAGTCAAAATATCTAAAGATATATGATATCTGTTGGTTTTTGTAAGTGCAGTCAAGTATAAGAATTTCTCAATGGTGCACGACCATATTTTTGGAGGATCTATCGATAAGAAAGAAAGATTCTACTTAAGAGGTGGGCTGATTAGGTTAGACCTTGCAAATCACTCAAGACTATGCTAAAGAGCAATATTTCGAGCCGGAATTGGTGTCATAAAACCCAGATGCTTGGTCCGTAGAGTAGAGATGTGATATTTGATATCCCGTGCCGCTAAAACCATGATTATTTACATCCACATCACACCTAATCCTTAATACTAAATATTTAGTAAGGCTTTGCGTGGATCCGATTCTATTCCCGTATGTCTTTCTTTACAGCCGGTGTCATGTGTGTGCAGCGTCACATAGATGGGCGCCTTCTCTGGACCCTGCATGAATGTACTCTGAATTTTGTACTTCTTGTAACTATCATTTTGGTGATTCTATATTTAGGTCACGAGTGGTGATAGAAAGCAAAGGGCAAGCGATTCGTTGGAATACAGCTCCCGTTCATGTATTTTTGGTTTTTGATAGTCTAGGATTTAAACCCAGAATTCATCCAATATGAAACTTGTAATTTGCATGTTTGAGATCTCTAGAATCTTCGATATAACATGCATAAATATAAAGCTTTGCTGCGCTATACAAAGCATTGAGGAGCTCCTCCTGAGTCTCGAAAGCACCACCAAGCGAGAGCCATGGCATAAATTGGGGTCCTGCTACTTCATATCTATTTAAAAATAAAAAGAACTGAAGCTTTTTCGGAGAGCCCTTTCGCATGATTAGGAGCGAATTACGTTAGAAGTTGAGGTATTATTTTTTCATATTTTTTACTGGAAAGAGTGTGCAGTTTGCACACCACGAAGAATATCTTTAGAATTCATATTCATGTAAATACACATATATTTGAAGGTAGATGGAGGCAAGACAATATGTGCATGAGGCTTATTTACAAAAGAACAAACTCAACCTAAGTGTTGCATAAACACGTAAGATGTCGCGTAAGCTTTCATGAAAGTTTCAGGGATTATCTAGTTGCCAGAGCAACGGTTGATAAAAGCTTTAAAATCTAGGTGATTTACGCTAGGATCTATGATAAAATTATGTAAAGCGTGATTCGAAATAGCGATGGTGATAGCAAATAACCGCTCCCAATTAAAAAAGGCAAGAATTATATCTTGTCCGTTTATACATTTTCAACTATCAAATTCTGTCCTCCAAAAAATAAAGAAGTTAAAGTATAACAAATAACATATAGGTTTTACTTTTGGAGGGAATATTCTTAAGTACAAACAATACGTCACAAAGACTGAACAGCCTTTTCCTCATTATTTTGGGGGGAAAAACCCCTGTCAAGCATTTGTCACTCACTTGCCTGCTATAAAATTCGGTAAGAGTCGGACGAGCTGCAGTTAATCGATCTGCGCGCTTAATTGTATAGGATTTGCTACAAACTGTCATGTAAAGAAAGGGGATTTCAATTAATAACATAGTATCTATAACGAAAGAGCTGTGAGAATAGCTGAAAATGTATGTATTCACAATTTAGAATTCCTATGTTTCTTGGCGCATGAAATAGAAAAACACAGCGAATGTCTCGTCGGTTACGTGCAGTATTGGTATTTTATATTGATTAGTTTTGTAAGTACTATATGAAAAAAGGAACACCTCCATGGCTGGAAGATTTTACGAATATTTCTACCGAATTTTAAGCAGATGGTTTAATTTATCCCATTGCAATTACTGAGCAAAAGTTCCTGATTGAGTAATAGTAACTCGTAGTCTTGAAACTATGAAAGAGGACCGAGTGAAAATCCAAACTGCTTTGGAATTAGGAGTGCCGGTGGCAAAGATTGTGGAGCAGTTTGGATTCACTAAGCGGCAAATCTATTATATCCGAAGTCATGGTTTGGGGTCTGGGAGGAAGACGTGCGGGAGAAAATCAGCAGTATCAGAGGAAAAGGCATATGAAATGGTGAGCTGGTGAGCTGGCTACTCAGCAACTCACAATATCGCCACGCAATCTTCCGCATGACACCAAACCTCGCCCCAGAATTGGGTCTCAACCAATTCGGGAAGAAAGCGATTCGAACTGCGTTCAGATCGCAAGAACATGAACGGAGACTATCGAAGAAAAAGGGATTCTCAGATAGGCCGGAATGTTAGCAAAGGCGTTTGGAGATTGCATTGAGTGCTTCTTATTAGTCTTCTCAAAGACTATCTGAGCAAATGTTTTCTGATAAAGTTTGGGGCCTGCAAAATTTAACTTGGGAAATTTGAGTACCCATAGAAGAGCATTTATCTAATAATAAAATAAATAATTTATTTCAAGCTTTATCACTTGATAATCGATCAAGAGAATACAATGCTTCAACAGATAAGTGTAGATCGTAAACCTCACAACTTGTAATATAACGGAAATCTGTTATGCTTTTTAATTACACAAAATTCGTGATGTCGGCTACGCCAACATTGAATATAAATTGAGAATCCCATCTTAATGTTGAAGCTGGCGATAGTTCATCGGAGCTAAATAACATTGTTCTAATACAGACTCCATCGTTCAAAATTTTTTCGAGCCATCATATTTACAATATTTTTGTTGCTATCTACGGAAGTATTTTATTTCTGACCAAAAAGTGTTGTATAAAATTCATGAAAAAATACAATGGAACACTAAATTGGTCAAAAAGGTTGTCGTCAGGTATTTTCCATGTCTCTGAAGTAAATAGAAGAGACAGAAATCGTGAGCAGCTTTTTTTTCCATCAAGTAAACATTTTGCTCTGGAATCAAACGTCGAAGAGGTTGTACGTTATCCTGCATTGGATGCGACTCTTAGCCCTGTCAAACTTCTTGTCTGGATCCGCATAGTCTGCGTTAGTTGTCGGATTTTTGAAAATTGGGAATTTTCTTGCGTCAAAATAACGTTTTTGACATGTTGATCCTCTTAACAATCCATGTCTGGCAAGACTTCCGGATGTGAGAAAAGAAAGTTGTGAAATAATCGTACATAACAAGGGTAAGTTTTAGTGCAGAAATATGCCAGTGAAGATCTGTACACTCCTAGCTAGTGCAATTTTAATCCTTGACTTCAGGCCAAACTACAGGGCAAAGATCTATGCGAGTTACATTTATTTAGGGTCGGGATAGTAGTAGAGCTTTCTCAAACGTGCCAGATTCCATCAATTGCAATTTGGATAAGGTGTAGTATAAGCACCGATTCCCTTATTATATTCGTAGCCGGTAGTTGAAATCTCTGACGAATAGAAAGGAATCTTGCTAGCGTCGATACGACTGGGCTCGTTACAAATTGATCAGACATACAACCTTATAGCTAATTCCCTTGTAACTATATTCACGTGATATTTTCTAATTTGTCTATGCTATGCATCTGTTATGCATGGCACAACGTTACGTCGCGTGTAAAAAAAAATTTCTGCGTTTGTAGATTTAACGCGTCTGCTTTTATTTCAAACTCCGGTCCATTACAATATCACTTCTTTCCAGATATATACCATCAAGTTTTTTTGGGGGGGGGGGGGGGTCGATATTCTTCAATCTTTAACTCGTCTTCTATCCCCTGTAATTTCTTCTCTTTTGCTTTTTTTTTACACCTAATTTAACCCTCGGTCTTTGCAATGGAATAAANTTTTTTTGGGGGGGGGGGGGGAGTCGATATTCTTCAATCTTTAACTCGTCTTCTATCCCCTGTAATTTCTTCTCTTTTGCTTTTTTTTTACACCTAATTTAACCCTCGGTCTTTGCAATGGAATAAACTTCTAAGATTTGCTCCATTGGCGGGAGGGAACGCACTATTAACGTTTTGCTATCCATAAAGACGGTTTTTAAACATACTCATCACACTTGAAAAAAAAAAAAAACCAGTCTAGGCCGTCAAGTGATATCTGTAAGGACCTGGACCGTCAGGTTCGTTCTTGGAACTAACCGGCACGAGCTCCGTACATTTAAGCTGGTCCTATACTGTTATCAATTTGGCATTAACTGTCTCTATGAACGAAACTTGTCTTTGATATGGATCAGTTGCTGGTCATTGATCGCTCGTCAAAAAAAATAGAAAATATTATATTGAGCTTAGTTTTTATAACCACTTCTAAGATGCCTCCTTAAGTATTAAGCATTATTGTCTGTTACGAGCTTTGCCCCAAAGGTTGGGAATGGGAAATGACCCGGTTCCAAAGGATGACTACTCGATTATAAGGCTATGAATCAATTGTTGGCGCGCTCGAGACGCGTACTATTTCTATTTATTAACCTACATCCTATATTCTTTATCTTAGATGTCCTCCCCCCTAAATAGCATATAAATTTAATTCGGATATACACTGGCGAATAGTCATCGTTATTCGTCCTCTCACATATAATCTATCTCTTTTCTTTTATACTGCTAATGCAAGTACTTCGGTGCCTCTTCTAGATTTTATTCTTTGTTTACGTCCTTGTATGAACCTACTTAGAGTTCCATCTCCAGCAAACTCCAGTAATTCAGACTCATCCTCTTCTCTGCAAGACTTTCAGTCTTAGGAATCTCTATCCTCATTTACCCAAATAATTTCGCTAAAAAACGAAGATCTCCTACAGATACGACTCCTGATAAATAACCAAAAGAATCTGAAACTTGCCCCACAATTACCCAAAGTTCCACCCACAGATAAAAGATCTCTTCGAAATGGCCGGAGTAGGATGGTGCCAAGGAGAGCTATTGTATTTATATTGAAAAAGTAGCAATAAAAATTGAAGTTGACTGGGATATATTGGGAGGCTACAAAGCTGTTTGTAATGACATGATGAGCACAATCCCAACAATAAAAAGGAACCGAGTTCCTGCTACCAGCAGTTCCAATGAAAATTGGAACTAGGAATTATCCATAAACTATGTTAGCGAAAATTTCGAGGATAAAAAATCTGCGAGAACTGCTGGTGAAAATCTCTTCGGAATGAGACAAGGTCTTCACCAGTCATTTACAACATATTTAGATGACTTTGAGTATATGCCAGCCCAAGTCAAGGGCCTGAAATGGGAAGGTCGGGTTAGAGTGAATGCACTAAGTGGCGGATTAAATGATCGCCTAAATGACTATCTAGTATCATTCAGACTTCCCGAAGATAATTATACACAATTCTTAAACGAAGTGAAATCTATGGTAGCAAAACTTGGAGCAAATGGTAACTATGTTCCCAAACGCCGTGTTAAGCACACCGAAACCTAGTTTGTTACCATAGGCGGAATTATCTCACGTGATTATACTTCCGAAAGTAAAACTTCCCACAAGGTATCTCAAGATTCTGTGTCCACCTAACCAGACTAAGATGGTGACAGTCCGATGTTTGGAGTAAATGGCATTAGCATATCTATGTTAATGGCAATAACTAATGCTATGAACTCACAGGGCTCAAATGATAGTAAGGGGGCCAATTAGAAACCACTAGCACCGTGGCGTTCATCGAAGGAGTTTGCAGAACTTCGAGCAGCTGGAAGTGTACACGTTGCGCAAAAGAGGGTCATTATTTAAAGTAGTGTCCTTTCTTTACATAGACTAAGAGAGCAATCAACATTAATTCCAGCTTTGCAAAAAATGCAAGAACGTCAAGTCCTAACGTGGAAGATTCAGAATGTGATGGTTTTTCGGGAAAAGAACGAACCCTGTGCAAAGTCGGGCCCAGGGGGAATGTAAAGTAGTGATGGCAAATGTAAATGGAGTTGAAAATTTAGATGGTTCTCCCTTTCTAGTAGAAGTATTACTTAAAAGTTTTTACAGTGATGCTCTTTTAGATTCGGGCTGTTTATGCCATTCTGCTTTCAATCTTTCATTTGTGAAACGTCACAAGTTACCGCGATTACCCATTCCAGCGAGAGAGCTTAAGATCGCCAAAAAAATATTTCCAACGGCGAGCCATTACATAAATAACATGCGTAGATATAGACATAGATGGAAAGCATGAGCGTATATAATTGAAGACCATGCTTATTACATGATATTAGGTAATCCTTGGATGAGACAGAACAATATAGCGTACAACGCACATCCACGATATATCAGATTTGACCCGCATGGAGGTCTCATTGTTAGAGCAAAAGGATGGGAAAATCTCCAGTCATAAGAACTTCAAGCAAAGTTAGAATTCTTGAAAGTTATATCATGAAGAGCTCGCCAAATCACTAGGTTTGACTTCGAGAGTATTGCATCTATATCTTGCGAAAATAGAGAAGGAGTGAAATCATTTGGAGCCTCTATTGCAGACATTAATGAAGCACTAGAAATTAAGAAGAAGCTAAGCCCACAGGAAATAAAGACGAACTTACCCCACCAAATTCGTCAAAATGCTCGGTTTTTTCTCAATGAAGATGAGATTCATGAATTACCACCCCAACGGCCAGGTCTGGATACAAAACTGAATTGATAAAAGACGAATACGGTAAAGAAAAAGGAATTAAGAGTCCGCAAAGGTGATGAAAAAAAAAACGCCCCGTTTTTCATACCCGTTTTGGATGATTTGAATGGTTGGTTGATCCCTTTGGATTGACAGGTGCTCCAAGCGCTTGCCAGAGTTATATCAATAATGTCTTGGGAGAATATTTAGGCGATTTTTGCTCAGCATGCCTTGATGATATATTAATATACACATCAAGTACTGAGACCGATCATAGGGAAAAGGTCAATGTGATACTCAATCGCCTTGGACTGGCAGGTCTAAAAGTGGATCCAGATAAGAGTGAATTTGCAGCAAAGCAAACAAAATACCTTGGGTTCTTTATAAGTGTTTAAGAAGGTATAAAAGTCGACCCAATAAGAGTAGAAGTTATAAAAGTAGAAGCTATAAAAAGCTGGCAAGCTCCTACAAGTTTAAAAGGTGTTCGAAGTTTCGTCGACTTTGCAAAATTTTATCGAGATTTCATCGCAAACTTTGGACAAATTGCAGCTCCATTACTAAAGCTTACTAAGAAATACACACCTTTTGTTTGGGGGGGGAAGGGGGGTCATCAATGACAAAGAACTTTTAGCGATTATTCAATGTCTAGAAGAATTAAGAGCTATGCTAATTGGGTTAGGTAAACCATTTACAGTGCTGTCTGATCATCAAAACTGCAAGCACCTCATGACTACACGCAGACTAAATGGGCTACAAATGCGTTAGTCACAGCTACTTTCACAGTCTGTCTTTAAACTTAAATATCGCCCAGGTAGACTCGCAACAAGACTAGACGCACTTTCAAGGCATGAGCTAGACATGCCTCCTGGAATAGATGATGCACAGATAAAAAAACAGAAAAATCACTTAACGACTCTTGGGTCCTCTTCAACAAACAATTTAATTGCAATGAATGAAAAGGATACTCGCAAAAGAATTCTAAATGGCTCAAGTTTATTTGAAAAAGAAAAATCTTCAAAAGTTATGGGACCAGGGAGTGAAAACCGTCAACAGTATTCAAACTCTTTACAATTCTTTATCAATTGGTGATGGAAGTTTTCCCTCATCATTAAGTAACATCAAAAATTTTCAATAGCAGAATGTAGCTTTAATCCTAGAGGGACTTAAAAGATTTAGAAATAGAGTGTATATTCTGAACTTTGAGCCACTCAGAACGCCCTTAATACAACAAATTCATGATTCTTATATATCAGGTCATCGCGGACGAGATAGTATCTTGGGCAATTTTAAACAGAATATATATATATATATATATATTTGGGCCAGGTATCTTAAAAGCAGTTCGGCAATTCTGCAGAAATCGCGACGTTTTGTGGAAGTAGTCACGTTTGGCGGGAAAGTAAAAGAGGGTTACTTCACCCACTTCCAATACCAGATTGTTTTAACAACGAGTTAGCGATTGATTTTATGACTGATTTGCCTGCTGAAACAACAAAAGATCCACGTTATATTGGATGGTGGTCGTGCATCGACTAAAAAGGGAGCTTAGAAATTGAAGAAATGTCTACTATGAAAGCGGAAGGAATGAGGATCTTGAATATCAGAATCCCATATGTTTGTTATGACCTTGCACAATAACCCAGATTTAGCCTTCGGTAAGCACTCGTTAAAATAACCGATAACCGAAAACAGGGATACTTTATGTAGAATTATGTATGCTACCATGTACCATATATCATGTATACTAGTACATACAACGTTACGAATGATAACAACCACCAAAGCTGTACATAGGTTTAGGAGCTATGAAATAAAGGATAATGAAATGTATATAGTAGTGTATGACCAGCTTAGATAGAAGGACACGAAGAGTCTTACGGTTTCTACGATATACGAGATATATTTTAGAAACACGAGACACCTCGTTAGATAACCTCAAATCTATTTATTATATTTTACAATCTTAACTTTCCAGTACCTAAGAACCTCCGGAATGCGCAAAAGTTTTTTTTTTTTTTTTTTTAATTAAAAAAAAAAAAAATAATTACATATTAGATATCATGGATTCCCAACACATTTAGCATCGGATAGAGGATCAAACGGGGTTGACGATTTCTGGCGAGAATTGTGTCGATTGATCGGTGTAAAACAAAGGTTGTCAACAGCGTTTCATTCACAGATGAATGGCGCAACAGAGAGAATGAATTAAGAAACTTTGACACATCTTTGAGCTTTTATTACGAATTTTTCATTTATCTAGAAGATGGTCTAAAGATATAATATTTGGCATCTTGATATCATTAAATAGCTGTAAAATCCATTGACTATTATTGGTCTGAATATTTCCAAGATTGATATGAATTTTATGAATTTTATTTAAAATCCCCAGATAACGGTGTTAAAAAAAAGAAACCTCTTAGTAAATTTTTGAAATAGCAACTGAAAATTAAAGAATAACACTAGGTGGCAAAGCTAGAATTGATTTTATAAAAAAATTGTGATAGATATTATCTTAATAGAGCAAGAATTTGGTATCACATGCGGGGGCGTCTACTTCACATTTGCCATAAATATATATACACACGTATTTCACTTAACGTAAAATCGAAGTGGTTACGTTAGAAGTAGAGCGCTAACCTATGCCTTAAAAGCTTTGAGAGAAAAGTTGTATTCGGCGCAATTAGAAAATTTAATTTCTAGATCCCTCAGAATTTATACCGTACTGACGCCCAAGTCCAAAAAAAAATCAATTATATATCGCTGTCATATATGTATATAGAAAAAAAGCGCAAAAACCAGGTGCAACGACTGCTATTAAAATACTTAGAGTCAGGTTAAGATTTCCAAAAATGGACGATGTATTTTTTTGGTTTTCATTCGTATTATCAAGTGTAACCTCAGTTAGTAAATTAGCGAGCATGTTTTCAGCTTCGCCAGTTGCCTCTGGCGGGAAAAATTTTGGTTGCGATAGTTCTAGCTTACACCTGCTAGAATTATCTTGAAATTTATTAGCTGACTTTAGTTCCGGGTCATCTTTTGCTGATCTAATCATATTTTGGAAAAAGTTTTGTTTGGATATTTCTTGTGGTTTCTGCAAATTTGGTTGATTTGGTGGATTACGAAGCCTTTGAGCAGGTGTAGTTGGTGCTGCCGGTACCCGAAACCAAAATGGAGATGGATCATTTGAGACAGGTGTGTGATTAAATTGCTGGATGTTCGCTTTAGGTCGGGGATTAAATGCACGATGAGAAGACTGAGTTGATTGCCAGTCCATTTCTTCATATGTATGAGTATTAGGAACCTTTCCTGTCATAAGGTAGCTCTTGGCTTCCTCTTCAGACATTTGGAGAAGCGAGGGGGTTGTTCTAGTTGGCATTTCACTAATAGTGTTGAAAGAAGACAATGAGATCTGATCCCCAATTTTTCTACCGAGGCTAGAGATAGTACTAGCTTGGTGCCCAATCTGCTTATTAAATAATTTTGAGTGTGAAGGTTTGGGTGATGATGATATATTTGAAATAAATGAATCCATAGTGTTGGTGTTAGAATTTAGTGACGTAGAGGTTACTGCTCTAGTTTGAGGTAATCTAGAGTTCGAGCCAATTTCGTTCAAAACATCTCTCAAAGATTCGGAGCCTTGATCTAAAGCAGATTTAGTTTGCGGCCTAAGAATTATTTTTTCCGAGTCAGAGCTCCACAATGGGACTACATTAACTTTTAAGAAACCAGCTGCTCTGGTAGCGATCTATTGACATCTGAGTGAGCTTACAATTTAACTAAAAGCCTAACTTACCATAATAGTCATTACTGACATTAATAAATGAGCTCCTACTGTCGTAGAGGAAAAAGGGTTTAATGAAAAGGGCTCCATGGTCATTATGTAATAGAAAATTGCTCTTAAAAAAATGGTGATAACTTGAAAAAGATACCATGTCTTAATGCCAGTTATACGTGTTGTGAATCCTTTTTTGTAACTCTTAGTTTTGGGGCACCACCAAACTGAAAAAATACTGCACAAAAGAGCCCGAAAGGCCTGGGACCGTGAAGCTAATATTGCGATAATTGGTCGTAAATAAATTAAAAATATTTCAAGCTCAGAGTTTATGGTCTTGCTGGAAGAATTGTGAATAATACTATTGGCAATATTTGTCATGCTCCAGATTAGTTGTCCGTAAAGCCCAATATTCCAGAGAATCCACCCTACAGTCTGAATTGTAAATAAAGAGCTTCGAGGTCTTGTTAATTGACCAGTTCGAGTCTTATCCATTAAGATTCTTAAATGATCTGATTTTGCAGTCTTGCCGGCAGCTCTTATACGCTGCAAGACGGCAGGCTCACATTTTTCACAAACTTGTGGATAGCGCTTTTCTAAGTCCTGTCGAAATTTGAGGTAATCAGAATCATTATTTTTCTGCTCAATTTGGTTGTTATTAATATCCACATGATACTGTGCTAAGGAAGAAGTGTATAAATGCTGGTTTTTCAGGCAAATTGCGCAGAATATATCTGAGTCTGACAGAGATGATGTAGACTCAGGCTGATAGGCTGTAGCATATCTGATCGGAGCAGGTGCAGGATTATCCGATGCTACTGGGGGATCTGTGATATCCCCATTCTGTGTATATCGTAAGCTTAGATTTCTTTGAGAATGATTTAGAGATTATTACTTCATCCAAGTAATTGCTGGCATCACAATGGGAGCACTCCCACTGGAAAAAAGTCCCGTCAAATTTGAGTTGAGAGTTATTACCACAGTAATGGCAGTAAAGCTTTTTGCGACTTGTATTGGGAACCATGGCGCCATGCTTCGATAATTTAGTGACTTTTAAAGTTGTGACGCGTAGCTGTTGATATCACGTCACATTCAAAGCTCATTGGCAACATCTCTCATCCCTGTCAATACGCTTCAAGGATCAATAGAAGTTCTATCAAAGGCGCAACTTTCCACAATTAATTAGAAAATAGCATAGTCGTTTCGAGACAATCCTCAAGATCGAAAAATAGAATTGAATTATGATGTATCTAAGCTGTCGTGCTGTGTATATTTTGCTGACCTGAGCGACTATCCCCAAAGATAAACTGGGGATCGCTTAATTAAACGCGTTAAAGGTTTACAAAGTGAACGGAGGCATACCTGGATATTTCAAGCGTTAAAGAGTTTTATCTTTGGTAGAAAGATATCCAATATTAAAATGTGAAAACTGGTCAGAAATGTTGAATTCTTTCATAATCACAAAACATGTCAAATGTTAGTCGAGTTATTTAATTTCGTGTCAACTTTGTTACAAAAGTTGATTTTCTTAATGAATATGCCTCAATTCGAAAATGCACTTTAAAATTACGAACTATTAAATCGTTATTTGCAAAAGCTGGACTGCATTCACTAAAGCTAGAGGCTGTACATAGCCAGCTGAGGGAGTTTATTCAAGCAGAGATAAATCCTTCAGTGGAAATTTCAGTGGGATCCACAGCTAACTCGCGGTCATTTGACCATCCACCCCCTCTACCCAAATCTTTCCAAAATCCACCCTCGACTACAAATAGAAAAGCTTATAGCAAATATCTTGATATGCGATTAGGGGAAGTATGCTCCATATCTGATCTCCAACTAACACCGTAATTCTATAGGTTATGGAAGGCTTATCAAACCTCAACAGAGCCCAAGATTATAGAGTCAGCGCTAATATTACAGCGTGAAGCTGATCGTCTTGAAGCCCTAAGGCTGGAAATAAGACAGAAATCAGGCGGCTCAGCTTGGGTTCAGAAACATTATGTCATACGGAAATGTTCTAGAGTTCAGCAAATAAAACTTAAGTATGGAGCAGTATATAGGAAAAATGATGAGAAAATTAGTATGTGGCTTCAAAGATTGATTAAAGATACCGACACTTGGTGGACTACAACTTTTATTAAGTCGCTCCAGCGTGCTCCTCACACAAGACGTTGTCTCGATATAGTGATGTCGTATTAAGATAAGCACCCAGATTGCCTCTTCTTTTAGCAGTATGAAGTTACCACTTACAACTGGAAAAGGGCAGCTTGTAGGAATACAAAGCGGAAACCAAGATTACACTTAGAATTAATACAATACCTCGCACACTTGCTAACCACTAAAAGAATAAATAGAGTATATAGATATGGGGGTGAAATGTACAAACCTAGTGATGTCTTTATTCTGGAGGACATCGAGTACGGCCTCCCAATTCGGGCTAGAACTCAATATTTAAGAAGGCAAAAAGCCAATGCTTCAGTTTAGACACTTTGGGACATATTCTGACTATTTAATTGTTGAGATATTGTATATACTGTTCACAAGGCGGTTTTATAGGGGTATCGATAGCACCTAATTGTAATTGCTAAATATTTATTTTTCACTCTTTTTTTTTAAAAAAAAAAAATCTTTAGCCACTATAGTGCATTTACGTTTACGTCAACGTTGGTTGCAAGTCAAAATGCAATGTGGATGTTTATTTAATGATCATCAGGTCAAGATGGCTACAAAAATTGACAGTTGTGATAGCATGCACTAGAAGCGAGGCGTCTGGGATTCGTTATGCATTAGATCCACGTGATCGTAATGCACGATTAATTGATTGAGATTTAAATTTCAAGTTTGACCGGCCCTAGTATGGTTGGCCCTTGAATTCAACCGCGAATGGTCACGCCGTACGGGAAAAGAATTATCCGCGGTAGGCGTATAGTATTTGGGAACTGCGAGGAACTTCGTGAGACACGTAAAGGTATCGATCAAAATCTTGAAAAGAATATCTCAATTGGCATCCACAATAATAAAAATTATAATTTATGTGCCAAAAATAACTTTTATACGATTGATTCTACGCCAAAACATGCCGACGGTAACATAATGACATTCTTGTACAATCTGTTATCTACGATCTCGAAATGACCAAAATTTTAAGTCTCTTAAGAGAGAACAGCATAATATTTTTTTGCACCCTTGTTGCAATATTCTTTCTAAGACTTATCTATATTAATGGACCAAGCAAACTAGTGAGAAAAACACCCAAAAGACATCATCAGCATCATATTGTAGCTGTACTCGGATCAGGAGGACATTCAACGGAAATGCTTTCTTTGTTGAGAGATATCGATCCCACGCATTACGTTCACCGGTCGTATATTGCATCTAGTGGAGATCATTTTGCTGTTGAGAAAGCTTTTCAATTAGAAGAAGTTATTCAGGCTAAATTGAGGCCACTTGGACCGATAGTGAATAAAAAAACATGGGATCCCATCACTGGAATCTGGGATGTGAGGATTGTGCCGCGAGCTAGAAAAATTCATCAATCGTTCTATACAACACCGTTCTCTGCATCATGGTGTATCTTTGAAAGTATCAGAACTTTGCAAATGATTGCGAAGTGTTCAAAAGTCGCACCCGGCGAATTTCCTGATGTCATAGTTGCTAATGGCCCCGCAACTGCTGTAATAATTATCTTTGCAGCCAATTTGATACGATTCTTGGGAATTGCTCCTATGTGGAAGATGAAAGTAGTCTATGTAGAGAGTTGGGCTCGAGTAAAAAGTCTCAGCTTGAGTGGAAGTTTGCTTTTAAAACTTGGATTATGCGATAGATTTCTGGTACAGTGGGAAACCTTGGCCAATCACATCAACAAGAAAAGTACTCGAAAAGTAGAGTGGTCTGGTATCCTTGTTGAGTGAAGTCTGGAGTGACAAGTGGGCAATAAAAGCAATTAATAATTACTTCTCCATCAACTCCTGCAACCATTAACTTCAATAATCCTAATACTATGAAATGTTGAATATATGTATTGTGTTAGGCAGCGGTGGGTAGACTCTCGGCCTCGTTAACTTCTTCGCTGCCAATATCATGATACAACCCAGCTTCTTGCTTTAATTTAATTTCTTCAAGTTTTTTCAGAGCCCAAATTCTCCAAGATTTGTACATCTCATCCTCTAATTTCATGCCCCACTCAATTGGTCCAGGTCCAAATCGGGCACCATATGCTAATGCTTCCTCTTTTGCGATTCTTCTTTCAACTTCCTCTGATCGGCGTAAATTATAGAATTCTTTTCGTGCTATATCGTAAGCTTTTGTTGTTGTCATTTCAGGGACATTTTCTAATAGCCAGAGTTGTCTTTGGACGACACTAAATAAAGTAATATTAGTATCAAAATAATATCAGTTTCAATGAATATGGGTTGGGTGAAAAAGGCTAGCTTTGCGTTGTATGTACGCACCTCTCTCCATCTAATGGCTTATCAATTTGTTCAATGTGACTCCAATCATAATTTTGCCAATCTTTTCCATCAGTTTCCAAGACTATTCTCGGTCTTGCTAATTCCCATGGATGATCTGAGTAGAAACGGTGCCGTAATTTATCTTCTTCGTACTCTATTTCCTGAGGCCGAAACATCTTACTAGGTTTTCGCTTTCTCGAGTGAGTCTTTATTGGTACATGATGTTGAGTTGGTAGAATTCTTGTCATAAACTCTCCTGGAGGAAATCGCCCAATAACCTCATACCATGGTGGCTCTTGTGTTATGGTGTTTGATTTTAATAACTGAGTGGCGACTTGATGAACCCGAGCAGCCTGAAGATTTATGCCTCTCATTTTTTTTTACAAGTTAAGCCGACACTCTCTATCCTGTATGTTAATAAGCTTGGAGTTTTAGTAATAACCATATGTACAATTTCATGTCATTTCTTCCTCAGGCTGCATATTTTATTTTTTTTTTATTTTTTTTTGGGGGGCAAAGGATAAACATTTATTTATTTTCTCTTACAAATTAGAATACCGCCAAATAATGACCATCTATATATTGGTAATGGTTTGAGATTGAGTACTTTGTAAAGAAAAAATAAAAATTATTAAAAGATGATGATTTTAAGATCAATAAACGTCATCAATCATCACGAAGTAATTTGGGAAAGTCTATGACCTTATCAAATCTTGCAAAACGTTCAATCGTTTCGATGCCATTTAGTACTCCGAGGCTCGAAATATGGTTCTTAACATCTCAAGCGCATACTAGTACATGTCACAAGCATACATCACAATCTAAATCATTACCCAATTTTTGGAAGCCAGGTATCAATCAATTGTTATGTCTGAAAAGGCATTATTTTACCCGAAAATGGTGTCACTCATCTGCTACTGTTACTCCTGGAAACACAGATAATTGTAGCGAGGGTAACTTTGAAAGTCAACAATCTCCGGAAACTCATACTAAAGAAGAACTTCTGGAGTTAGTAGATCAATACAATGAAGAACTCTCTTCAGATTATTCTGTAAAACTTGGGTGTGGAATGTCTCATGAACACAGAGTTGATTCTAACCATGTAGTTACTGATAAATCTACTTGCGTTTGGTCCTCGACGTCCACAGCCAACCCAGAGGTGATAGAATTGCTCAAAAGGCTAAAAATTGCCCTTCAGAAAGATGCAGAAGACCTGGACTTAATTTTTGAAATTTATCGATCTCTACCTAACCCTCGTGCTAAGTATCTTGATCCAAAGACACGCCATAAGTTACTTCATGTTTTGTCTGTGGTAGAGTTCAAGAGTGAAGACTCGATGCTTCGATATCTCTCAGTTGTCTATGATTTCAAGCTGTTGGGAATATCTCTTTCTTTATCTGAGTGGAATTCTGCTATTTCATTCGTCGCAAGACATGCACGTATCACAACCACACGCGAAGTCGAATCATCTCTTCGCCTGTGGAAAGAAATGGAATATTCAGCTGGAATAAAAGGAGACAGCGTTACATTTCACATCCTCTTTGATGTGGCATGTAGAGCAGGAAAGTTTGCCTTAGCAGAAATGATTTATGCAGAAATGGCAGTCAGGGGACTGGAATTCACTAGATATCATTACGTTGCGAAAATTATGTATTATGGGAGGAAGCAAGATGGTGATGGAGTCAGAGCTATGTATCGAGAATTTGTTAACGCTGGTGAAATCGTTGATACTGTAGTTCTGAACGCTGTTATATCTGCTTTAATTAAAGCTCGTGAACCTGATTCTGCAGAAAACCTCTATCGCCGGATGAAGTCAGCTCACTTGGCACGAGCTAATGCCCAATTAGCTCCCTTGGGTTTCTTAAGTCGACGATCAGTCAACAGAGCACTCTTACGAGCAACACGGCTAACTAAAAATGATCAATTGAAAAGAGAAAAGTTACAACAAAGATCCATTATTGCGCCTGATAATATCACATATTTGCTTCTGATTGAGCATTTTTCTGTAGTAGCTGGAAATTTAGATAAGACCGCCATTTTTCTTGAGGAAATGAAATGGTTTGCCTTACCTGTTCGTGGTGTTATATTTGTCAAATTATTTAGAGGTTTCTTTATTCATGGTGGTGTACGTTACACAAGCTGGACGGGTGTAAGACTAGAACTTGTCTATCAATCATTTTTGAGAGCTTTAGAATCAGGCGATAGTGAAATTTACATTTCATGGTGGATCGTTCTATGGCTGCTCAAAGCTTTCCGAAAATGTACAGGTGCTTCGAGAGCTCTATCTGTTTGGGAAGAATTAAAGACAAAATGGGAACCTCAATTATCTGATATGGAGCATTTAGCATCTGAAGTCGACTGCATCATAAAACAAATCCAAACTCAACGTAGCCACTATATTTCAGAAACTTCTTTCAGAAAAAGCCGGTAATAGCGGCAAAAAATCGCATTCCTATAGACGCGCTAGCCAAATATCCTTTAAAGGAACCATCAAAGGAAGTATCATTGGCATAAGAATTTTGAATAATGACTCTACTGATTTCGACTTGTACCAAAATCCAAAGTAGATTTTCTCAGGTCTTTGTTTAATGATAAGTCAGGTAAGTCGTGGAAGAATAAACTTTGGTCGTTCGAATTTGGCCGATTACATTCAAAAAACGTTAAGTTACATCTTTCCCCACATCTTTGAACCTCTCTCCTTTCTTCAAAACTTGTGGCATATGATAGGCAGGCTCAGGACAATGAAAGCAGTAGACGTAGTGTACTTATTAAGACGAAGCGAGAAAATCTTATCTCAGGGAAATACGTTAAATTAGTCACTGCTTCTCAAAAATTATCTTAACTTCTGTCACTCGATATCTCAATTAAGGTGAGCAAAGAGTTGTTAGTGTTCAGGAAACTTTTGTTGGATAAGTTGTTGTTTATAGAAAGACCATAGGCTATTTTTTAGATGCGAAGGACTGCAGAACTTATATGATTAATAAAACAGGTTAATTGACGGCCTAAGAGAGCAGCTATCCAGGAATTTTCTGGTATTCACGAACTACTGAGAAAAAAAAACAAGATGATATCTCTCCAACACCTAAGCTGATACCATAATCAGAGTGATGAGTTGAATTATCACTGCGAGATGTTTTAATATTCTTCACACTTGATTTTTTTTAGCAAATTTCACCTTAAAATTTAGGTAAAGATGTAGTGTATCATAGAAGAAGAAGAAGAAGAAGAAGGATAAGAGAAGGATAGAAGGAAATACTATATCTTCTCCCTCTAGAGAAGTAGATGCCTCTTTTTGACACACCGAGAGTAGACTGAATATTTATTTTGTGAAATATTTAGTTCGGAGATACAATAACTAATTGGCTTCCATTTCGCTCCTTTTGGACATGTCAGGCTAGAAGGCAGTCATACCAACATGCGAAAAACAAGGATGTCAAATGAAGAATAAATTTTATTACCACATCTCTTTGTATATTTAAATCGACGAAGTCTTCCAGCTTAGGTTTTTGAACAGATATTAAGTGAATTTATTTCCATTTAACATAACAAAAATTTTAATATTTATCAACAAACAAAAAACTTGAAACTAGGGAGCAATTACAGCTATTTTCCGCCATAATAGTTACTTCAATGAAGAAATATAACTCAAAAGTTTTAAAGTTCTCTCTTTCTATATAAATACAAAACTTATCTGCTTTTCAATTCAAAGTAACTTGGACAAAGGTCAAACATAATTATTTAAATTTTGTATTCGCGATATAAAAACTTTTGCTTCGTCTCTCGGCCAGCTTTATTTCTGTAGGAATCAAACACTTCATGTAGTCAAACGGTTCTAGCTGTAACGGCTTGTAAGCCGTATTAATCCTGTAGCCGACGATGACAGTAGCAGTCATTTTGGGGATAGTTGGTGTTCATTAGTCACGTGACTGGTATAATATCGCATGGCTTACATCATCAGGGGTTTCGCATACATTATTATTTGCACACCATTGAGTCACTAAGTGTACGAGCCAGCTTGGAAATAACTAGAATATTCAATATGCCGGCGATATTAATCCTCTTTTAGAATGCTATGTTATAAATTAATGATGTGGCGAATATTCTAGAAACCGTATAGCACATACATATATATATATTGTTACTCTTAAATAGTTAGTGAGAATATAAACTACTTTTTTGTCTATTAGATTTGCTCAAGCGACCATACTCAAACCGTGATACTATCGTACATATTAAAAGAAGTGATCTAAGATCTTTCAGAAGGTATTTTAATGACGATTAAGAAGCCTTTATATGGAATTTCAGAGGCCTGAACCGACTGGTTTAGGACTTATCATATATTAATGATCCCTAATATCCTCCAAGCCAAATATTATCGGATTTATTGGACTCCAAATAGATGATACACTCATTCTAGGAGAGCAGAACTTGACAGAATTAGAAAATGTGAATTTCAAACCACATGGACTAGCTCTCACAGGAGTATGACTTGGCTTTTAAGGGCTAGAAACTGAATTAGTCAAATATAAAATTATCAAGCCGACCGTTTTAAGTTAACTAACCCATCAAATTATATTAAAAAACAGAAATATCTTGGACGATAAGGAGATCGATGGCCGAATAGTGGCCCTGAATTCCTCTGCGTCTATACTGTGATCATTACATATATTAGCATTTCAACTGAAAATTTCAATTACTCGCAACAAGGAAAAGAGATAAGCAGTTTCAACATTGAAAGTGAGAAGGATCGACGGGCTGATGATTAACCTTCAGATATTATGGAATACGTGGAAGATCTAGCCAGTAAAACAAAAGTTTCTGAAAATGCATCTTTAAAATAAGTCTTCGATCCCATGACGGTAGAAGGAAAGAAACAACCCGGATCAAATAGAATTTTAGTGAGGTCAGAAATAGATAGCAGCTTGGATGAGAAGCCAAAATCAGTCATCTCATCCTATTCCTTAGTAATGGGTGAACTAGAAATTTAGAGACTTGGAGCATTCGATGTTGATTAGGATAAAAATGAAAGATCAAATCGCCTGTTTAAGTCACAAAAAGAGTGACATGAAAAATCGGCCATAAGAGACGGCATCTTCGGATTAGAACAAAATCAAGTTAGCCATCTTTGAATTCCTGATGAGTCGTATGAAATGAATAGGAGCAACGAGAAGTTATCTCTAACATATTATCTTATCTAATAACAAAAGTTATAATTGAGCATACGGCTCCAAAGAAGGCTGACCATCTTGCTGTTGAGAAAGAGCAGCTACCTGAGTTAACTAAGTCAGTATGTTTTCATGCTTGATCTTAAAAAGGTGATGGGGTTATAGGAGTATCTGAGATGACTGATTGCTTTCCACCATAGATGTAAGGGCTGTAGGGTCCACGTTATCACAAATTATCACATATAAAATTACTTTGACATTTTATTATGCAATATCCATTTAATCCTGTCTTTCCCTTTTTACAGCCGCAAGCGACACCGTTACAATGATGGTATTTTTATTAGCTTACAGTTACAATCTTTTCTTAGTTTAGAGGGAGTATTTGACTGGATTGGACGTACGGGCTCACTGATACGTCGTATAAATTGTATGGAAGATATTGCTTCATTTGACTGAATATAAATGTGCCTTCGTTCCCTGGACTCATGAATAGTTTCGTTTGCCTATAACACGATTTCCCTGGTGATATGTCAGAGGCTTATCACGATGAAAAAGATTATCGCAGAAGCGACATCTATACAGTCTCTCTTAGATTCCCAGCTTACCAGGGTGGGAGAGAAAAATCGATGGATCAATTCTAGGTATGCTTGTATTAATTAACTATACCTGTATACCCCCCTCTACTGTAAAAGCTTGAAAAACATACTTACCGCTGGAAATTATATAATGTATAAGCGCATAACTATGAGTATATTTATTATTCCTTCAAAATCATGTATTAGAGCGAGTATATGTACAATTTGAAGGTTACTATCGACGAATGTATTTCATCTCTGCCCAGAAATTGACATGAGATTTGTGACAAAAACACAAGTGGAAAATTAAGAATTTCTATCAAAACAACGAAATATTTCAAGTTACTTCATGGCCTCTATAGTTAAGAGAAGAGATAGAAAGCACAAGCAACCTTTTTTTGTCCTCTAAACAATCATCTTGGTCTGGCATCTAGTGTCGAAAATGTTGTTAGTCACTCTGCAATTTTATACAAGTTTTTAGCCATGTCGAACTTGTTTGTTCAAGTCTGCATCAGCTTTGGCATTTTTGAAAGCTGAAAGTTTTCTCGCATGAAAATAACATTTGGCTTTGATTCATCCTCTTGAAAAATTCATGTATGGCAGGACTATCTAATGCGAAACGAGAAAAGTAAGAAAGTTGTCAAAATTTTAGCGCCAGATGAGCACATTTCATGATCCACTTTAATCCTTGTCTTTGAGCTGAAGTGCAGAATAAACAAAAGAAAATTAAAGTTTGATATATCTAGCCGGACTTGGTTAGCAGCAACATGGTATTTATTTTCAGACTGAATTGCGTCACTGGCTCGATTTGAGCGAATTAGGTTATCAGGTCATGGGCCAGTGACGTAGCTCAGTCACTAGATCTACCAAATCGACTGTGGAGATAATGTGATGTACGTACTCACTCGATTAGGCCTTCTGCATAATTAAGAGTATTTTAGGATATGACGGAAATATAAACTTCAAAAAGAAAACATACCTAGGTGTAACATACCATACTTATGGCCTTCTGTCGAAATCTACCGTCGTTTTTTTGTTCAGCTCGATATTATCACTCAATATCAGATTGAAGTAATTTCTGTGACAAATATCATCTTCCACTTGTACAATCTTTGATTAAAAAAAAATACCATACAAGTGAAGGGAGGTAGCTATTTTGGTAAAGGGAAAAAAAAAAATAAAAAAGGCTAAAAAAGAGAATAAGTAGTTTATGTCACCGCTTCCAGGTCAATATGGGCTTTTGGGGGAAACCTAGTAAGAGCTGTCACGCATGTCGCCAAAGAAAAACGAGGTGCGATCAACTAAAACCAGGCTGTACTCAGTGCAAACGTGCCAATAGAGAGTGTCCAGGCTATCGAGTTGAAGGGGAATTAATCTTTAAGCATGAGACGGCCAAAGTGGAACTAAAATGTAAAGTGAAAAGAAAAAATATTTCTAGGTCTTTTAAAAATGTTAATAATTTACCTTCGACCCAAGAGACTTGTTTGGGTAGAAACTATAACCAAAGGTCATTTGTTACTTCTTATATTCCAGATTTAATTTCACCGAACTTGGAAGATCGAGCCGTGGGCTTGTTCATTTCAAATTTTGTTAATGGGAAAAATGGTCCTTCGAGAGGGCATATGGAATTTTTTGATGACCTTCCCAAAACAGAAACTTTATTAGCAGCAATAAAAGCGGTTGGTTACGCAGTATGTGCACACAGATTCAATGCACCATTAATGGTACAGAGAGCTTGCTATCAATATGGAATAGCACTCCACCTAACAAATAGAGCTCTTCAAGACCCGATAGACGTAAAGGAAGACTCTACGCTAGCGGGTATTATTATATTGGGTATCTATGAAACAATTATAGGTGCGAAATCTGACTCACCAACTAATTGGATTGTTCATTTCAACGGTGCATCCGAGATAATTAAATTGCGGGGGCCAGATCAGCTTAAAACTTCAGTCGGACTTGGAGTCTTCGTGACCGTTTGTCGCAACCTTCTTATTGCTAGAATTCAGCATGCTGTACCGCTCCCGAGTCACTTACGCGAATATATGAATATAGCTCTCTCAATCTTACAGGAGGATACTTTGAATCCTTCCTTCAAAATAATTCACTGTATGATGCGATTTGGAGACCTACGGGTAGACTCAGTTAATAAGGCTGTTTGCGATAAAGAAATTCTTCAGCGATCAACCGAGTTAGATAAAAATTTAGAGGATATATCTCATAATCACCCTTCTACCTGGAAATATAGAACATTCAAAACCGATACAATCTCCCCTTCTATTTTTAAAGGATATTATCATATTTATTCAGATCTGCGTATAGCTCAGGTGTGGAATATGCTTCGCACTCTACGAATCATGATAAATCAAATGATTTATGATGTTCTGAATAGACTCATTAGTGAGTATAACAACCCAGAATATTCAACTCAACTCACCAAAGTCTCAAAAACTCTTTATGAGTTACAACATGATATCTTATGTAGCGTTCCCCAATTCATCGGAGTCTTTTCCTCTAAAAATGCTCGGGAAATATCACATAATGAGCGAGGATTTAGAGTGCCCATGAGCGGTACTTGGTATCTTTGCCGACCACTTTGGCTAGCTGCGTTACTGCATAACAGCTCGCAAGACATCAGAGATTTTGCTGTGTACAATCTACGAAATATTTCAAGGATTGGAGGGATTCGGGAAGGTGATTCATTAGCAGATTCTATAGAATTTTGTAATTTGACTTGCGAAAAATCACCTAATTCGTTAGACAGAATACAAAATATTGCTAGGATAGATACCCATTGCGAAGAAGATTTGCTCATGGATAGAGTTTTTCCGTATGAAGATATCGGAGATTAAAACTCATTTTCTGTCAAAAAACGAGTGAAAGAAAGTTTTAAAGTATTATCAAAATTAAGCCGATTGGACGTTTTAGATTTCCATCTCCTACCTTCATCAGTTCTCACCCTATAGGCTGATGATCTATTACTGTCAGACATGCTTTGGGCGCGAGATTAAAGACTCACAGTTACATTATAGTAATCTCTCGTTAACGTAATTTTCTTTGGTATGATGAAAATCTCGGTACTATAATAGTATGTCGAACTCGATTGGTTTTTGTATTAGATCATAATCTTTATTAGGTTAAAGATAAATTTTGGTAAGGATAATGACTGCATGATGGTAGAACACGAAATTTTAGGTTTTCGCTCCATTTTCGTATTGGTCTATTTATTAACATTTGAGGCCAAGAAAACACCGAAGAGAAGAAGATTGAGGGTTGAGATAGTTTTTCACTATCCAAGATAACAATACCATATTTATTCCCAACATTGATACAATAATATAAAAGTTATATTATAGACTTTAAATCTAATAATTGGAATTGGAAAATAAATAGTATTTTTAGTTGCGAAGGTGCTCCGCTAGTGTAAGCCTACAGTTTTGAGCCCCTTAGACAACTCCACTGGAGAATGATTATCAACTTGTAAATCCTAAAGTTTCATGTATAAAATTTGGGTTACCATAGATGGTATAAAAAAATTAGATCCAGTGTCGACTCCAAATAGAGTACTCGGCAGTGGATCCATAAAACTTCATAGCGAAATTGGAGATTAGTCTTCAATACTAGATATTGTAACAGGTATTTACGTACCTTGAAAGGAACTTCTGTTATATCCTGGAAACCTTCATTTAAGTTTGGAGCCTGAAATTTTTTTTTGTAGCTATTAAAAGCAATACCAGGAAGTGCCGTACGTTTCTCGGGATTCATCTATCACAAAAATTTTTAATGACATCATAATGATCATACTTCGGGAGTTTAGATAATTATCGCCAAGTGAGCGTCTTTTTGCGTGAAAGGTTCTTTAGAGTAAGATTTACCTACATTATCGTTCAAAGCACGTACAATATCATTGTGAATGCAAATTTCAGTAGGTGTTATAAGATGTACACAGCGTATGGGTATATCATGTTTAATAGATAACTCTACCCACTTGTTCCGAGCTTCAGTATCTGCATTTGTATTATCTGAATCATTCTTAAGTACAATACGCATTAGATAATAGAAAGCTCACCAATTGCGACAGATTTCCCTTCGCTAATATTCTGCAATGCAAATCGGATACACTTTTCCCGCTATATCTCATTTAACGAAAATTATAGTAAAGCTTTACGGATGACTTACTGTTTTGAGAATATCCTGATTGACTCGGACATAGCCAAGTGGTTCTAAATTCTTCCAATACCAGCTGGACTTACCAGCTCCGGGACTACCACATAAAAGAACGATATCTTGTTTATTTTTTCTAGTAAATACTTCAGAGACTAGACAAGGATTAATTTCACAAAAATTAATACTTCAGAAAACAAACCCTGGGATTCAGTGTCGGGAAAGTAAGTAGATGGCTCAAAATTTCTTGAAAACGGACGCGGTTTCTCCCCCAGAAAATACTCCTCAGGTGTCGCAAATTTTATTCCAACATTCTCGGCGAAATTTCTATTTTAGTTTAGCTTATGACTTCACGTGCTTGCTGTAAGTACCGATCAGAGCATGAGAAGTCTTTTGGCCTATTCCCCAATGATTGCCGGCCAGCAGCATCGCCAACAAAAAAACTTTCTTCCGTATTTAAATTATCCGTAGAATTATCAAAATCGAAGTCCTTAAGTAACTCAAGCCACATTCCAGTCCTTGGCTTTCTATAAAGGTCCTTTTCTGTCGCTGCATATATAGTGATTGGAATATCTAGGTGGCCTAGGACATCTGAAACTTTCGTCTTAAACAAGGAAATTTTTGATTTTGGTGCTGAGTCTGACTTAATCGAGAGACCAGCTTGATTACTGACTATCGCAATCGAAAAGCTCCATTGTGTTAGCTCTTATAATTGACTAAGATTAAAATAATTGCATACCCGTCATCTCGATAAAGCTTTTTTAATTTTTCAGGAACACAGGGATGCCACCACTTCCAATCCTGAGCATTTGAAGCATGTACTTTGCCAGATTTGGTTACTATAAGTGTTGAATCCTAATAGAGTCCCCTGATTAAATAAATATGTGGATATAGGTCTCTATACATACGAAGTCAAAAGCAGCAACTTTGGCCCTTCGCTTTTTTGTGCCAGTAGATTGATCACATGAAGGTACATACGTCCCAATAAGCAGAGATTTAGGATGTGGGCTGCCCTGACCACGTTCTTGCCAGGTCATTTTCCCAGTTTCTTTCTCGGAAGACGTGATTAGAAACGATGCCATAGAAGTTTCTGTAGTTTATGAGTTATGAGTGAGTGTCGAACGTTTTAGACTCACGAGTAACCTTACAGAGCTTATGGTCTGAGGCTGTTAAATCATCACTATTTCGCTTTCTTTTCTTAACTGCGGTTGACATAGTTGCATACGATCTGATTGGAGTAATAAATTTGACTCTTTATTCTTTTGGTATTATATATTAGCTTTACTATGCTTAATGACGAAAGTGAATGCACTAATATATCTTATCTTATCTGTAGTTGCATCGGAGTAACTATTCACCGCTCGCAATAAAGGCTTCCAAAAAAGGCTTCTTTTTAGCGAAGGATGAGACTCGTGAGTAGCGACTGCTGACTAAGAGCATGGTAGACGAGACATAATGTTCTCCCCGCCAACCCACTTGCCAATACTTTTCTGCCAGTCGCATTTTATCTGCTAATTAGTGCCATAAAATTTACCTCTTAGATGTCTAACATTTTCCACAATCACTCTGATGCAAATTAAAAATAGAGCTGCCCGTTCAAACGGCATCATAGAAGAAAGCATAAGACAATAAAAATAACAATCATATTTTGATTTAAGGCCTATGCTCCACTATAACAAACCAATTTAGCTATAATTTAAGGCACCAGAGTAGTGGATTCAGTACAAACTGACGCGATGTTGACGCGATGTGAAGATATAGTAACACACATTAGTAAAAAGATATCAAGCAAAACAGGGGGTGCCCATTATGGTCCAATAGCAGGCTGAGGCAACTTCATTCTGCTTTTTACCCCGTACGCCAGACAGATCAGCGGCGATAAATCTTGCCTCCAATCAGAGACCACAAATACTCCAAAAATCGCTATCGCTATATTTCGCTTAGCTTACTAATGATATTGCCTTATTTGACATACAATAATCAAATAGATGAATGTCTGGTTTTATTTCCACTGAGAACAGAAACCATCCTTTATGAGATATATTATTGCTTCTCTATTATTAAATATAAAAATCTCTATAGTAAGTTTCAAAAGATAGTTGGGGCTTTCCAGCACAAGATTGGTTAAATTTTAGCTATTACCTTCACCCTTTTTGACAATGTTCCTTGCCTGATAATTACATGATCATGTTAATCATTTTATATCGAATTGTGACCATATAAAAAACTTTTGCCTCATAGTGTTCACGTTATTTTTTTAAGTCAAATTCTTTTGCCAAGGTAGAAGAGAGGATTAGTTTTAATATTTATCATGGCCTAGACAAGTGATCTAGGCTATTATATGTATTACAGTCAAAAGGCTATTTAACTTATCGATCGTTCCTCGTCCTTCCATCTAATATAATCGACAATCAATATGAGGTTGATAAAACAAAATATTGAACATGATGGTTCTGGGACCGCCACCCTTTTCCCTGAGGAGCCAGAAGATATGGTGGGTTAAAAAAATTACACAGACCTATGAAATGACGCAGTTGGATCAACCTACTAATTGGTTGCTATGATAGTGGCATGCGTATAATTTGATAGCAGCAGGTGATCAGCTCCGTGCCTCAGCTATTCGTCGAGTGACATCGGAGTCTACAACTGGAAGTACTTCGTCACATAGAGTTCACACGAATCTTCTTATAATTGTCAGGTCTTTAGATTTTGACCCTCAAGCAGGTCAACTACATGTTAGTGGCCAAGTGGCAGAAGAGAACAAATGGGTTCGCGTTGGCGCTTTTCATACTCTTGATCTCGAGCTACATCGAAACTTCACTATAGAGAAAAAGGATGGATGGGACTCTGTCGCATTAGATGCCTTAAGAGAGGCAGTCAAAGAAGACAAAGAAGGTGCTACACCGGCTATTGTTATGCAAGAGGGTATAGCCAATATTTGTCTAATTACTGAATATCAGACAATTCTAAAGCAGAGAATTGAAACATTAGTTCCTAAAAAACGAGCAGGCAGGTCCGGTGATCATGAAAAAGGTATAAAAAAATTTTACGAGACGTGCTTTGAAACTTTAAAGCGTCAATTCGATCTCACTCAACCACGACCGGTACTTATTGCTAGTCCTGGGTTCATTGCAGCCGGGTTTCAAAAGTATATTATTGATGAAGCTATGCGTACGGGAAATCGACCACTGTTAGAGAATAAAAAAAATCTCGTCACAATCCATTGTAGCTCAGGTCATCTTCACAGCTTAAACGAAGTTCTCAAAAGTGCTGAGGTTATGGAAACATTGAAAAATACCAAATATGCAAAGGAAACTCGACTAATGGACACTTTGATGGAGCTTCTTCGAAAAGATGATGGCCGAGCTTGGTACGGTGGTGACGAAGTTGAAAAGGCCGTGTTGCAGGGTGCTGTAGGCCGTGGTGGAGGCACACTTTTAATAAATCACTGCCTTTTTCGCAGTGAGGATATTGGCGTGAGGAAACGATGGGTTGCACTTGTAGATAAAGTTAAGGAGGATGGCGGTGATGTTCGAATACTTAGTAGTGATCATGAAAGCGGCAAAAGATTGGAAGGACTTGGAAATATAGGTGCTATTTTGACTTACCCATTGTACGATCTTGACGAAGAGGAACAACCAGAAAGTCATAGTTGATTTACAATGTTTTTAGATAAAGAAATATTGTATTTTCATAATCAGTGGCTTCACCTATCTCAGTCGGGGGTCGACGACTCAGTACCCGTACGTGGTGACCCCTACGAACCTACAACTAATTCCCTTGGAGGAGCCTGCAGAGCCAAGATTTAGTCAAAAGTCTCTACACTACAACTTCGAATCGAGTTTCTTACACTCGAAGTTGTTGATACGAATTTGATTGACCTTTGACCTCAATGGTAGGTTAGACAAGTGAAACTGGGCAAGAGGAGTGATTCACGATACAAAACACTATAAATATGGTTAGAAGGTTCCTGGTTATATTCAACACGTGCCATCTACGACGAGTAAAGATAAAAACTCTACGAGCAAAGTCCAAGATCCTTCCTTCTTCTTTTACAATCAAAATTTAGACATCCACGTCGTATTTATTGTCATAGTAAGCGGAAAAGGACGAGGGAAAATTAATCATGGGATGAAATCACTACAAAAAAGTAAACAGCGATAGTGTCCTTTGTGACAGTTTGGTTTTGTGCTAGTTTATCATCAAATTTTATTTGACAAATACGATTTCATTTTAATGGCCGGTTGTTATGGCAATGTAAGCTCTTTTTTGGTTAATGACCTGTCATGAGGCACGATGAAGAGGCTTAAGGCTTGTAGGGAGGATGATTAATTGGAAAGATATGGAGATACAACTTAAACCACTTATCTCTTCTACACTGGGTCAACTCAGACATAGCGTTTTTTTTGGGGGGGGGATTTTTTTTTGCAAATTTAATTCTTCCTCATAAAATACTAAGTAACTGTTCTCGGTCTCTATAATGGCAAAAAGTAAAGGACTAAGTATCAAAGTCTCTGAGAATGAATTAATCCTGATATGAAAATATCGCCAAATGATGTATGAGAGAAATTGATTTCGGGACGATTTTGTGTAGATAGATGAAGAATTCAAAGACTAAACAAAAATTTTTTTAAAAAAAAAAACCTGTCATCAAAATGTCATCAAAATGTTATCTATCGTAAATTCTTGATAAGAAGAGTGAAAACATAACTGAAATTGAGATGTATGAGCTTCCCTAATTTGAAGTTTTCGTGTCAACTATGGGAAATTTCGCGCCCCCAACACCTTAAAAATTGTAACACCGTCACTTCAACAAAATATATCTTTACTACTAGATTCAGTTGAGATTTGCACCAATTACGCCATACCCATAGCAGAACCACTTCATATGTATATGGGGAAATTTCACAAAAAAACACTTCATGGGAATTGGTAAAAAGACTGACTCTTATCGAAGTTAATGAATAGAAGAGAGGTCTCTTGTTTTATATGCAAAGTTGGGTTATTTTATTATTTTATTATTTTTTTTTTCACGAAGAGCTAAGCCAATTATCCAGAGTTGATTGTTTGGAAGTATTTTCGATAAGCAATTGTAATTGCTGTTCTTGGAATATAAGACTTCGTAGTTCTATGGGTTTGGAATCTTCCTGATATGCCTTGAACATCAGATAAGTTTGAAGACCTTTAAGCGCCTCATGTGGTGTAGGTATACGAATTTCCGGCACTCGTTGAATACATGATGTATCAAGGGATAGATTTGGCAAATTACTAGTAGCATCATCAGTTGGGAGATTTGATGTATCACTCCTTAACATCTCTTGATTATTCAAAGAAGCCGAAGATAGTTGATTAATGTCATTATCATAATGTTGTCGTCGTTGTTGTTGATGTTGTTGCTGATGATTCTGTTGCCGAGTCTTGGAAAAATATCGAGCCTTATAATTAGTTAGCCAGCCACTACTGAAAAGAGGCTGTGGTTGATCGCGATATTCGGGGATTTGAGGCCAGATTTCCATGGCTTTTGCTATGAGAACATCACTATCGACACTTTCGGTGCCGTCTTGATGGGCTCCCAGCGACTGTTGCCATTCGAACAAAAGTTTTTCTAAAATAGGCCACTTTGAAGTACGCGTGCGACATTCATTTTCAGACGTTAAATAGTCATTATGGTCATCGAGATGAGAATATCTATGACTGAGAGATTTTGAAATAGTGCCTTGAGTAAGTTTTTGATGGAATTTTTCCTCAAACCAAGCAATACATTCTCTATGCGAAGGGCGAGGTTGTTGCTGTAAATACCACTCTCGGAGCTCTTTGCGCTCGCGCTTAAGTATGCTTTTACGAGCCATTGGAAATCGCAAGCTATTTCAAAGAATAAAATGGGCGGGGGGAGGAATGTTTATTGTAAGCGGTATAAAAGGGAAGAATATGAGAATAATGAGAATAATTAGTAGAGGGACGATGTGGGATTGATGGTGGGGTAGGTAGGAGAAGCGAGCAGACAAATTAGTGCCTTAATCAAAATTAATTATGATTTTGTATTCTAATACCACTCGGCCCATTTCATTATGAGTAAGACCTGTCCGTTATCATCCCCACACTAAAATTAACTGAGCTATCTCGGTCTTCTGATTTGCTTGCCTATACAAGTAAGCAAGGCTAATGAGTTTCGTTTTTATTCTCCATAATCCCTTCGTGAATATTTTTTTTCTCCTGGGAATTTAGAAATATATTATCTCTGACATCTTAAAGCGACCGACAACTAATCTCTGTGATTTTACTGAGAATAAGTAAGCACTCTGATGCCATCATCATCAATGTAAATTTAGCAATATAGTCCCAATTAAAGCCCCAATTTTACGCATTAAATTTCCCCCTTGATACACTGATTGTTGGTTATGCCTGATGTTGAGAATATCTCTTGTGAGTCAGTCTTATATGTGTTACCGTATTTCGTGGTAAGAAAAACCTTAATAGGGCGGTTGTTTGTGGAGGATGAATATTTCTGAGTATTTTCGGCTGTATTTCAGCAGAGTATCAATGAAAGTAAAGGAATATGTAGAGGATTTGAAAGATAATGCTGAGAAAGCCAATATTTGAGGCTATAGCAGTACTGACTGGCTTTTGTGGCCAATCAACTTGCAAAGTTAAAAAAGTAAACGACCCAGACGGGACTCGAACCCGCAATCTTTGCCAAACAAGCCTTGCCGGAAAGCAATGCCTTACCATTAGGCCACCAGGCCTCACAAAAGTGTAAGACTTGAATATGTTATTATTTAGATCAAAAGGAAGAAAAGTAAGCCGATTACTATAAACTAGAAAATTTCAGAATTACGCTAAATGAATCTAGGGCTCCGATCAGCCTAGAGTTCATCTTCCAATCAGTCTACCTCATCAAGCTTATATTTAACGACAATACTTTCAATGGTGCAAATAAATAGCCCAATTGCACACTTAATTTAATAAAAGAATCACGATCTCAAGTACTGTGGTTGTTGAAATCTTCAATATTTAGTGTTGCATTTGGACTGACTAAATTAGTAGCGCCAATTTTCACAGGAAATTGGTAAAAAGAATTGCTATGGAGTCAACAAGTAGATCATGACCTTAAAAACAAAAAACTCAGACATAATATTAAGTCATGTACACTTTTTCGTAGCTCCGGGTACTCACCAAGTCGACATTTGAGGCAGCCTCTAAAGGTGCTTCATGGGATTCAAGCCAGGAGATTTAGAAGGCCAATTCATAGACTTATATCACCAGAAATTAGCCAGCTTTTTTTTCCTATTTTGAGTATGCTTAGATTCGTCATCTTGCTGGAAAATCTGTTCGGATCGAGATATCGAGCCTGCCTATCTAGCAATTTTCTCGATAGTCGGCATCAAACAAATATCTAGAATTTCTGAACCTCAAATTCTCGGCGTGTTTTGGTTTATCTTGTAGATATATCCAAATGGACCTAAGGCTCTTGTATCAGTAAAATTTCCATTCTATTTTCAAATGTATAAGAAAGCACTATATCCTACTCCGATTAACATTTCCTAGCGTTAGTTGGGAAAATATGGAGGGAACTATATCTTCTCTGCTTATATCTCATAACCATTAATGATTTGAGAAAGAGATGTGTACTGACTCATAAATACTGCAGACGGGTAGGGATGAGGAAGATACGTCGGTTGACTGTTTGTTAGTTAAAACAAATTCTCTTCCACTTGCAGTTCTGATATGTTTTAACTAGGTTCCTGTAGGACGTACAAAGACTAAGTTCATACGTCAAGGTCGGGCAGGGCACGCTGGATTAGTTGATCTGTGCAGTCCTAGAAAGTTACATTACAGCACTTAAGAATTCAATCGCATTGATCATCATCTACGTTCTTCATGCCTTTGACGTTTTAATATTCGTGCACGAGTTCTGGTATTATGGAAACTATGAAAATTTGATCTAAGCCTTTTTGATCTCCAATGTTACGATTTAACCGATATTCCCTGCTTAGGCGAGTACCTAAGCGAGTGTAATTAGTCGTCCAAATAATGGCAAGGGTAAGCGAGGCTGAAGATGCGATCAAACACTATAATTAAGTTGACGATCATTAAATACAGTGAATGTCGTTAGTAAATGGGGTAGAGTACAAATGGAAGATAAAGACATATCTAACAGTCGTAGCCTAATTACGTATTCATCTATTCATTCGAGTTTAATCAAATTAAATAAATTAAAACAGCTTAGTTTTCTTAACAACCAATGTGGTATTTTATATTTGTTTGTCTCATATGTACCGTCCATTAGGAGCTTGCTCAAGGAGAGCTAAGCTGCTTGAGTGTATTTAACCACTTGCAACTTGAGTTTCGACTTCAAAATTGATAGATTTTTCTTTTCAGAATTAATACCATACTTCCGAAGAGCCAACTACGAGTTTTAACTATGAAATGCTCAGATGTTATTTAATCTCCCAAGTCCTCTATTTCTGGCGCTCACTCTAGACATCTCGATCAAGAATCATAATCCCTCGTTCACGAAGCGAAGTGAGGATTTGTTTGGCATCGACTTTTGACGCCTTGAGGTCACAAATTTGTTTTTCCCCCTCATCGGTTTTCGGCGCCAGATGGAAGGTATTATTACATTTTGTGTAGAAGTTTGTTATTTAAGATACTTACACGATTTCTAGAGAGTACGCAGACATTAATTGCTTACAATATGTCGAAGGTTGATTCAAAAATAGGGGGTTGAGACATGTATGATAAAAAAAGTAACTCAAAAATATAGCAATCTACTTGAATCATCTCTATTGTTGTTTTAGTTAACGCCGGCAAAGCTAAGATAGTCCCAACCAGTTAAAAATATGCATTTTAATGAGGATCGTATGATCAGTATTTAGGGGTAGTGTGGTAAGTCCAGTACTTTTTGAAAAATTAAAAATAGAATTGCGCTTCATTCACTCCAGGTAATTTTATCTATCAAATTCAAACAGATATTAAATGGATATTTGGTATCCTATTAGTGTTAATTTTATTTTGTAGATTTATTCTTTATTAATACTAGAAGTCTGAATATCAATTATACGAAATTCGATTGCAATAAACAATAAATCTATGTAGAAGCAATTTGATATTTAGTTTTTTGCATTTCAGTCATGAGGCCTTTCGAATAATGGATCATTTTGGCTGTCAATCGTAGGCATAAATATGTATTGTTGATTATTTTTGAGTTGTGCTTGGTGTAGTTGCTCTTCTCTTTCACACATTGCTTTAGCATAGGTTTTGGTAAAATCATCTTTACTCTATTAGTATTTATTCATTGCTCCAAACTCCAGTGATTATAGTTGTCCCAAAACTGAGAAATCCATCCTTTGTTTCTTCTAAAAGAAATAAAAATTTAAGTGCCTTTTAAATTGGCAATTGAATAGAAGATAAGAGTTTTCGTCATTTCATTAGCATTCTGATAAGTCTCCTTCAATAAAGTTCAGCGAAGATGTAATCTCGAAATGTCAATCATAAAGAGATAGCATCATTTGACAGCCATATAAAAGAAATATGGAATTTTCCGTAACCATCCATTCATGGTTATCCCTTGGATTAGATTATAACAAGGATCATAGAATTGTAGTTCACTATTCATGGTCGATGCCACTGTTAAGGCTGAGATAACTTCATTTCGATATTTTGCGCAGGAGTCCGTTGGTAATTTCCTCCACCGACCAAGCCCTGTTGATCAGTAATGATTAACTCATCAATTGTTCGCAGAGGACCATTGAAAAAAGTTTTTCCTCCTATTTTTGGACACCAGTAGTATGCTACACAAAATAACAGCACAGATCCGAGAACAACGATGGCGTAATTCATTTGTTCAAGCGTTGGATCCTGGTATGAAGGAAATAATAACAGGATAAATATAAATGTCATCCATATGACACTATAGAGGGCTGAGATATATGAAATGGTATCACCCATGTACCAAATACCAGGCTTAAAGTTATCATAGACTAGCCTTAAAATTAGGGGCATGCAGTAAGCAAAGTAGAGACCCATAATGGCAAGGTTAAAGATTGAATTGATGGCAATAGTGTTGACAAGCATGAGGAGACCTTCCATAGCTCCACAGACAGCAACAAAGCCGACAGCACGCGATGGGACTGCTCCCGTAGAAAGAACGCGAAGATAGGCAGAACCAGGGATGCCATGATCTAGATATTCAGTTAGTTTCAGCCTGTAGTAATTTAACAAAATTTATAATATGTGAGGCTGATGTATTCTCTTACCTCTTGCAAATGCAAAAGTTTCACGGCTAGCTGCTACCATAAGGATAGAGCAGTTACAAATAGAGCATACCCAAAGCGATATTAACAAGCCTATACTTCCAGCTTTTCCGAGACTGTTAAAAGCAATCTGGGCTAAAGGTTGGCCGAGTGGAGTTGTGACAATCCCTATAACGTCGGAACCCATGCAAAATGCTATTGTGACAACCACAGCCCATCCAGTAAATGTAGCAGTCACCAGTGATGACACCATAGCAAATGGAACCGCCTTCGCTGCATTACTTGCCTCTTCTGCGATCGTAGCTGATGATTCGAATCCAGATACGACCCAGACAGGTGTCAGAAATGCCATCATAAATGCCCAAAAATTGTTAGACCAAGCTCCAGTATTTTGAAATTCTAAAAAGACAAAGCTTGGTGTATTTTTTAGCTTGGAGTCCGTGAAAATAGAAAGCGTTAAGATAATTGCAATAAGCATGCCAACCTGTAAGTAAAGGTAAAATAAATTTAACTTGTTTAGAATGGAAGTGCGCACGCAAGTCATGACAAAGGTTAGAAGTATAGTAGCTAGAAAAATGCCGAAATTATGATATTTTGTGGGTGTGTAATTGCCGTTAGCAGAAATTGACATAGTCGCACCGAGTATTAGAGTTGCCGCATATATTGTAGAGGCATATATAGATATGTACCCCAATGTATTCATATAACCACTACTACCATCAGAGACATATACAAGTTGCATAACTAGAATCAACGTACGCAAGCCAACAAAAAAAAGCCCTTGGTTTGGGTGGTGAAAGACGTGCTACCCACTGTAATTTTGATTAGCAACATTTTTCTGTCATTTTTTTTACTCGGAATTCATTCCGAAACAGAAAGTTGAAAATAAACAGCAATTTTGGCTTACGTAGTAAAGGCCACCAGATGTAGGCATGCTACTCCCTAGTTCTCCTAGGCTGAGAGATACAGGAATCAATAGTATACAGCCAAGAAGATATGTCCAGACCATTCCAACAGTTCCTGCGGTACCAAGAGAAAAGGCTATAGATTCTGCTATTGCTGGTGCGATACCCATAGAGCCAAAACTCTGACCAAAAACTGTAAGATAGGAAAACTCTCGTTTTAGTTCCGACCGATACCCCAATTGAGCCAGCAATTGGTCATCGTGACTCAGAATCTCATCTTCAATCATAATATCCTCATCGATTGTCTTGGTGTCGATGATTGAGTTGGTATCGTCGTAGAAGCTAGTGTTCATCATTAATTCACAAGCCTTTCATGAGCCGAAATCTAAAATCGTAGCTTTTACGATCATTTTGTAGCGAATTGTATCGACCTATGTAGCTACTAACAATGACTGGGGATTCGGGGATCTGCGTACCGGTGAGAACCCTAGGCATATATTAACCAGTCAAGTAGCTGGCGCATGGCATCGAGCCCACGAATATGTCATTTGGGAGGGTTGAGATGTCAGATGGCAGGCTAGCTCTCCATTGATTTGCGCCCCTTTTACTATATCTAGCTAGGCTCACAGATAGAAATCCTCGACCATCGATTTTAAGATATGGCAAATAATGGGCTAAGTGGGTATAGACTATATATAGCTCCCACGTATCTGCTAGAAGCACTGACTTTGATCAAAGTAAGTATTTAATCCCTGCTCTCGCACCAATTTTTTGGAGGGATATCGACACTTCTCACCCAAAAACTTTTTGATTAATCGGAATGGCACGTCGTAATTGTGCGAAAAAGCGTAACTAGGTAGACACAACGTTCAATCACATCGCTTGGTTGTATTAAAATTCCTCATACTGAGCGGCTGAAATAGGCAAGTAAATTATTATCCAGCGGAATTCCAGCGCACACGGCTAAGGGCCTCCACCCCCGTCAACATTCTTCATGCTTGTGCATAGGACCTCTCCCCTGTTTAAAATTCTAGATGCCATGCATCTGCTGTAGGTAGCCCAGGCCCTTTTAGTTATAGCACTAGGCTTATATTAATCTGTAAATGTCTTTGCAAGAATAGATCTTACAATAAAAATGGTGACTTATTTGTTCTCCAGGCTTAGAAGCATTTATTATTTGCTGGCTATAGTCCCATCTTTGTCAACCAATCAACTAATTCCAGTTTCTTTATTGACCAGCTAGGTTATCGAAGATTGAAGTATTTTCTGAATATCTCTTTCCAAAAAATGACTGGATTTATTACCATAAATGCTAACTCAAGCACAATTTTCGTTCTGTGCCTAGAGGAGAGAGACCTTGCCCATGCCCTGAAACCATGTTGACATATGAGGTGTCTTGACCTCTTGACCCTTGAATGTTATTATGAAGCTCTGCGAAAGCATAGAAGACAGGTAGTAAATGATAATAAGTAACTCTTTTTGGCGTTTTCTTAGTTTGTGAATATACCACAATATAATCCCTCTTTTCTACTATACATTAAAACCTCGAGATTCTCCGACACCGGATGATATCTATTTCAGAATCTGCACGGATCTATTTTCTTATCTGGTGAAAAAAAATACTCACAGCAGTAATCTAGATGATAGAATACGCCAAAGGATGATGACATTTAATTAATTAACGAGTATTATAGGTTGTGCTCGTCAAAGATTTGCGGCGAAGATGAAGCAATATAAGATAAAATGATGACGATTCCCACTTGCGACAATAAAGAATATTCGTGTGATCGCTACGTCACTAGCCCAACCAATCATCGAGTGAGTTGCTTGCTTCACTGTTAAAAAAGAGCTAATCAATGTATCATTGGGACTTCCCACCATCGCTCAGAATGGGGAATAGCAAGTATGATGAGGCCCCTATCCATATCGCACTAGCCCGAAGAGGTAAGATCAGATTCTACGTGGCATCAAGACGACAACCAGTCAAGTTATCGGTTTAAAGCGACTAAAGAGAAGAGTATCTGAAGGCTTTCGCTTAAAGCATTTCCCTTGCTTCTCCTAATACCAAGATTGTTTACGTAGACAGCTATTTGTAAAAGTTGAATATAAAAAGCTTATAGGGTAAGTAAAATCATTAGCAAAAAATCCAATAGTGAGAGCAATTATGTGATAGAGAAAAATGTTTCTAAATGTACTTGAACTCTACAGAATTTACCCCAATTCCTGATCATCATAGATGTCAAGTATTGCACACTGTCCAATTATCTACTCTTCTAATCATACTTTATGCTCATAACTTTACATCTCATATAGTAAAAGCGGTTTTATCAGAATGATATATAAGTGGTTTATACGATGAATTCGATAAAGGTCAGTAAAATATGATTAAGTCCAAGTACCTACTTTCCGTCCTATCCTACCCTACAGTCACGGTAGAAATTGTAGATGGAGCCATTAGTAGGGGTATGAGCGAGATGATCATATCCCAATAAAGAATGATCTGCTTTCGATTAGAGTTTATCCCCCGTATTTTTGATATTTCTCGGCAAAAAATGTACAGGAAATTCATCCGACAGAGAAATTGTAAATGGGTCATTCCTTCTAATTTAAGCCTAATTTATACATGAGCTGTTGCATAAAATTCTATGCAATCATACCATCAAAATTTACAACCTGAAAGTTGAAGGAAAGATTTAAACAAAAATTTACAAATAGAATCAACAAAAGCAAATTAAAACATCAGTCCTCAGTACTTTGCCGGGCCCCCATCAGCATCTATGACCGCCTTACATCCGAACAGAATAGTCTCAATATGTTTGATAAAGTATTCAGAGGACACAGAATCCCCCGCTTCCTTCACAAACAGTCGAAATGTATCTCGAGATCGTTTTTTCCCACTACCAAGACTTGGTTAGTTGAACTGAATTTTATCTTCTATGCTATCGTGAACAGCCTCTCTCGGATTAAGGTCTGGGAAGTTAGGAGGTCAAGGAATTAGAGTACTCACTCTCTCTCCCATCTCTTCCATCGTTCAGGCTTCTGCGTGAAGAGCAGCGTTGTCCTGCATCAGAGAGCCAGGGTCGCATACAGACCCTCCTATCAATAAGAGGTACTATCCTCTAGCAGTACTTTTCAGAATTAATAGAGCCTCATTCTTTCTCCCAAGATAGGTGGGGACCTTTTTCCAGACCTGCAAAACAACCCCAGAACATCGAGCTGAAACTACTTCTTTTTCTTTTCACCTACACATTTGATATCGCATTCTTCATTAGTCTGAGGTAAAACTTAAATCCAAGGATTAAATATATGTCATAGAGTAAAATATTTGCCTCTCTAGAGATCTAATCTCTTGAATGCTCACGATTCTTCACCCAAGTTTTGTTGGTCCAAAGTATGTATATCTAGTTCTTCACAGTCCAGTGAGCGTGGGAATCAGCCCATTTTTGACGAACTCTCTTGGTCAGCTCTGATTCCGGAGGTCTCTTGTGTGCAGGGTGGCGCTAATAACCTCTTTCACGAAGTTCACTCTGAATAGCTCTTTCACTGACACTTAAGTGTCTAAAGAGACGAACAGCGAGTTCGACATATGTCATTCTTCGATTTATTGAAGATAACTTAACAAAATTGTCTATCTCGTCGATATCTTCGGAAGATAAAATTGGCGAACGACCTTTTTTTTTTTTTTGTTATGACGTTGCCGCGGCGTAATGCGTAGCCAACTTGACGCAAAGATAATTTTAACTGATTAGAAATTTCCTAATTATTACCTAGTAAATGTGCGACGATGAGGATAAGCCAACGAAAGTTGTCACACTGTATGGAAAAATAATTTTGTGTATTTTCACCTACTGATCCAGGCTTAGAGTTTACTAGCTCTGCGCTAGCAGGCTATGAATCCTTGAAGCGAGAAATGTCCCCACTTAGACCCACCTACGATTTCTAACGTGACCATCGGGTATGATGGCGAGAAACTGCAATCTGATTGGCGGGATTAATTATCATTCTATTAATGATATAAGTTTAGTGGTTTCTCCACAGCCTGTGATTCGCAGGTTAGTAGTTTAGAAAGTTAATAAGATCTTAGACAGTAGAGTCCCCGTTTGGACTGCTTTACAATTGTTAAATCTTATGTATTCTTTCTTCCCCCTCCTCTCTCTGTCTTTGCTAGATCTATTTATACTAGTGGTATTACGTAATCCTAAAAGCGAATAAGCGAAAGCTGACCGACTAACTCGGACACACAAGCCTACCGGCAGTTTAACCGCTCCCTATAACTAAGGTACTGATATGTTGTTTTTTACACGCATTTCAAGTATATGTGTATTTACATCGATTTCATAATAGTATTACGCATCTTAAAAAGTTACATGGTAAAATAACTTAAATTTAAAGCACAAAAGTATAGGGTTCACATATAGATAACAAGAAAATTTAAATTAGAAAAGCTTGTAAGTATCAATTAATATAAATTCATTTCTTATCGAATACATATCCTACCATAGTCGGGATGCAAATGGATGAAAAAAAAAAAAAATCGGAAAATGTTACAATAGAGTTTATATATCTACGTCAATCAAGATTTTCAGTATGCGTTATCAGAGTTTTTTGCTCCAAGTTTAGCGTCAATAACTGTTAAGGGCTGAGAGTTTGTCGGACACCGCACGACAACAATGCCATAAAAAGTTTATATTTTTTCTATACTATCTAAAATAAGGGAA
>QVIK01000046.1:26921-131041 GCA_003957845.1 Oidium heveae | reverse complement strand
TTCTGACAAAATACTTCCCACACAATTGCATTTCCAAGTGACACGTGACATCAATTAACATTGATCAAGATTCCCTGCATCATTTTAACATGTTAAAGTATCATACATTCCAACATCTGATATGGTTGCTGATGGGATGACTAAACCCCTTCAGAGAGTAGCATTCGAGAGGTTCAAAAGTCAACTTGGAATTATATGTTAGTGAATACATTTTAGTCCTTTCAGGATTCCTTGGAACTGCCATGTGACTTATGGGGGAGTGTTGAGTATTTAGGTCACATGCAGTATCACGTGGATATTTATATTAGTCTCGCTTAGTTAGAATGTATTATATGAAGTCTAGTATAGCACTTCAGTTAATAATATCAATATAAGATAAAAGTATATCGTATTCTACACCACGCTTCTACCCCTTACAGAGTCATTCTCTTAACACTACTCTTTTAATGACTAAATTAGACCACATACAAATGAAATAAAATAAACTGAATATCATGGCAAATCACTTATCAAAAAAAGCCTTAGCTTCTGAGCGGCCTTGTTTATTAACTGCTTGTTAAAAGATTTTTATTGAAGATTTTACTAACAAAACTCGACTTAAATCCATACAGAAACTGAAGGAAATTTATATCTTATATACTAAAACAAAATTGTAGCAGGATGTTTTTACTGAATCCATGTATGCAGCATGGTTCGCTATGTCTTTCGCTGCTCAATTTCTTCAAGAAGGATGCGATCGTTCGAAAGGCTTTGTCTACTTTGAAAGCAAGCCTCAAGGAACTTAGTGTTATTGATCTTTTTCTGCTCTTCCAATAGATTAGTAATAGCTCGTTTTATCGATAGACCCTCCTTGATATTAATTCTCTAGGTATCTTCGTCACTTTTCATATGCTCCTCCTCATCCTCTGTTTCGATAAGCCGAGCTTCGAAGGAATCGGTTTCGGATCCAGTGTCACTCTCAGAGTTAGGATCATCATCGGACATTTGGCCACTAATTCCACAAAGAATATCACAGTCTTATACCCTATATTCTGGGCGAAGAGTGAGCTGACTCCCTACCCAAAATGGGCAACGTCTTTGACAACACACTTCTAAGAAGAATCTTGCGGGATCTGGAAGGTCTTCAGAACAGAATAGTATATGCTTACATAGTAGAAAACGGCTCAATAAAAATGAATTACATGCACAAGTCCACTTAATTGGATCTGTATGATATTTAAGTAAACTTTGAGACTCGACCCTACTACTTCGCATACGTTTCCACTGCTGCTTAAAATCTTTCCTCCAAGAAGCCTTAGCTTTTCTATTATTTTTTTCGAGAAGTGCCATCATTCGGTCCAGTGCTCGTGGCACCAAACGTGAGACAAGAATCAAACAGACCAAATCAATCCTAGGACGATTGAATCAATGAAGAAAGTCATGCTTAACAGCTCGCCAATGTGACTCATTAATCATTGTGGTCTTGAGGATAGAAATCCTGTCAGGATTTGCTGAGCGTGCCCAGAGCTTCCATGTTTCTGGAGCATACCAGTATGTAAAAAGGTAAGCCCATAAACGAAAATAATTTCGGGCATAGCACCACGTATACGTCTCATTAGTACAGTCTAAATGTATCTGCTCAGCAAAGCTATATAACCCATCTTGATTAGGTATAAAAGAGTGCATATTGTAGTGAAGGCTAAACATATTGAGAATTTCTTTCTTATCATCATTAGTCATCCCAAGATTGTCCCGTTCGGGAAATTTATCCATTCGGGAAGCGCATTGACAACGACCATATCTATGGTCATTATTTAGAAGAGTAATGGGATATGATCCCCAGCATATTTCGAGCGAAGGCACGAGAGCTCTAGCTTTTACCGGGTTATAATGACTCTAGCTCCTCGTCATTGCAGCATCGCTGAGCTTTTTTTATCGCTCTCTTTGCGTGCCAAAAACAAAGCTATACTGTAGTAGTTGACCAAACAAGCTGGATCGCTTTGATTTCTGCTTGATCTTTATCGCAACCAAAAAAAGATGGAGAAAAGCCAGCATCTTTTAGAGATTCGAGGAACTTTGTGAGAATACAAATAGATGCACCAGAATCAACAGTCTTGGTGACACCATCGAGGTTATTAATGCCCATGAAGAGGTAACATAACGGTACTCCGGTTCCATCTAACTCTGCCAGAACCGCAGATAAGATCATACCTATTTATTCGCCAGTGAAAATTTCCCTAGATAAAAAGAATGAAACGCCCTGTCCGAATTATTTGTGCCATAGGTTGCATCTATAACCGTTTCTTTTGCTTTTGATTTAAGAACACACATAATTCCACAAATGTGGATCGCTAAGCCACGTAAGTTTCCAGATGCAAGTTCCGCATATCTGTATTTGTTTTCTTTTTCGGCAAGGAATTTAGAAGCAGAACTAAATTGGTCTGGGTCTCGTTGCCATACACTAGAATTAGCTCGTTGCCATTGATAATACATCTGATGCTATATAATTAGATCCTTATCCTTAGATTAAGAATCTTTAAGTAGATGATAGATTTCTCCAGGTGTATTTGTCAAGCATCTATCTCTGATGAAATTAATTTGTAGCTCACATGCACGAGCCAGCGCAATGACATGCGTAGTGCCCCTCTCTACATTAATAGACATAAATCGAAGATTATGTAGAGGGGAGGAAGAGGCCTGTGAGGCGTTGTCCATAGCCGCATCTCCTCACCAGCTTGAGTTTGAACTGGTGTCTCTTTTGAATTTTCGACGCTATTGATAGTGTCCTGACTACTGGACGGAGTTTCGTTGGCTCCTTCTAAATTTTCAGCAATTATTGCTTTAGCCTCAGCTGTGTTTACTTGGACTACTGCTTGATATTCCCAATCACCAGCCCGACGATAGACATTTGATTGTTCCTTAGTTGGTTTGCCGAAACGAATTGGGCTGGCTATAAATTTATGGCTATCTGAGCGATTAGGGCCACCGTAGTTCCTACACTTTGTTATGGCCTTGCACACGTCTTGAGTGTGCATAGTTGAGTCACAATTCCCGCAAGAAGGCGCACGCGAGCAGTTCCTACTATTATTGTGACCATTGCACAGCTTACAAAATTCGATCGGTAGTTTCTTTTTTAAATATTTTTGTAATCCCAGATTCATCAAACACTCTGAATCCAGTGCGAGGAGCTTCAGGGAATAGGGCTAACAAGGTCCTGTGGGGTGCTTATGGATTTGTAGTGTCGTATAATTTTACGAGAGCTGGGCGTTTAGATGATACCCGCTCTATCTCATTCGTGAGCATTAACTTTGATACTTCAACCTGAACATCTATTGTCATAGTAGTTTATGGAACTGTGGGTACGAGGACTGAAATCCAATTGAGGCAGGCTCTAGTGACGCTCCGGACATAAAAAGGCCTCCAGCAGCGGAGAGAAGACCTTCTCTATATTTCACGTTGTATGGAGTTAATGCAAACCCTGAGAAGACTGGCTTAATGAGACCTATAGATGCTGGAGAGACCGACAGACGTTTGACTATCTCACCTCTCGAAGGCCCGCAGGAGAGAGTTTGCGCTATTCATGATCTTGAGGCAAGGGAATGAATAGCCTGTTGTCGGATTTATTTTCGGAATCTACTTTTCTACCTACGTCCTTGTTATGTGTCTTAGGACGGCTAGTCAAGTTGGCTAAAGTTTTAGAACTGATCTCAGTTTGAGGTTTTGGTGTCGCTGTTAGGATCCGCAATTTTTGAAGACCATTACGGGTGACCATCGCTAAGGATTTCTCTTATTGCTTGTGAGATCTAATTGGTTCCACAATTTCGGCCGGTAAATTATGGAGGCTGGAACAAATGATATGTTTAGGTGTAGCAATCAAAGGCTGGTTCTGCTTTGCAACATTTGTTTTGCTTGAGGTCTTCGTTTTGATTGGTCTTGGTGCAATTGGTATTTTCTGAGGCTTGTGGGCATTATTTGAGGCAGCTAAGCACGCGATTGCTTTCCGAGGATAGTTTCTGATACGCTCGGCCTCTTCCCTTTCAACATCCTCTTCATAGATTGAAAGGGTGCTATCAATATTGCTGTAGATGCTTGCGCAGATTGAAAAACGAACGTGCTTTCTTAAGCCCCTCAAAAATCCTCTACTTGCGTGGTCTGACATTTCCATTGATCATATTTTTGATTTACCGCCCTATAAACGTGATGGCAAGACATTTCACATAATTCTTGTGGTTGTAGATCGGCTTACTAATATGCGAAATTTAATTCCCACTACATCGCTCGACGCGGCGGAACTAGTAGAATTTTTCATTAAAAATATATGTAAACTCCACGGAGCACCTGGCTCTATCAATTCTGATCGTGGTTCTGCACTTGTTTCGGAGTTTTGGCGCAGGCTAAATACCTGTCTTTCTAAATTTTAACTAACGCATCTTTAAACCAATATCGNGTGCACCTGACTCTATCATTTCTGATCGTGGTTCTGCATTTGTTTCGGAGTTTTGGCGCAGGCTAAATACCCGTCTTTCTATTACTTTGAAACCCAGTTCAGCTTTTCATCCGCAGACCGATGGTCAAACGGAAATAGTCAACGCATCTTTAAACCAATATCGTCGTGCCTTTGTTAGTTTTACCCAAGATGATTGGGTTGACTGGCTTCCCTTAGCTGAGTTCTCTGGAAATAATCAGATAAGCGAAACGACGGGTGTATCTCCTTTTTACGCAAACTACGGCTTTAATCCGCGTCTCGGCATTGAACCTCCGGAGCCTAAGCCACCATCACTATCCGATACAGCAAAAAGAGAATATTTAAGAGCAGACTCAGTTGCCGATCGCTTTGATCGAATTCTTGCAAAACTAAAGGCCCTCACACATGAGTCGCAGAAGAAATATGAGGAATACGCAGACTCTCGAAGATCAGAAGCCTCATTTTATAGAGCAGGGGATAAGGTAATAATGTCCCTGAAAAATCTGAAAACCAACCGACCAAAGGAAAAATGGGATGATAAATGAGACAGCCCATACAAGGTTTTCAAAACGTATGATGGAGCTGTAATAGTTGATTTTCCAGATCATATCCATGTAAATAAAACTCTCCACGCTTCTTTGGTTCGACCATGGACAGATCCAGTGATACCTGACCAGTCTTCTATCAATGACAAGGAACGTCGTGGCGTCGCTCGACGAGTATCTAAAAGAGATAATGATGGGAACATCGTAGACAAAGGGGTATTTGAGAAAATTTTAGATGTCCATGATGAAGATATTGATGGTCTCATTTACCTCGTTAGATGGAAATATAATGATGTGCCCTCCTGGCAACCAGAATCTGCTTTACGAGGCTGTGAAAAGTCACTCGCAAAATTTCACAATCGAAACCCTGGAAAACCTGGCCCACCGTCGTGGATGAAAATTCCGACAGTGACTATTCGAAACCATTACAACAACAACGTCGCACGGGAAGAAAAATACGCCCAACTTGGAAATTAGCAGAACAATCTAATTGAATGTGCTTATCCAAAACAATTTCTTAACTATTTACTTGAGATTGAAGTTTGGAGACCAATTGTGTCATATGGGGGGAGTACTGTCACGGGACCAATAACCCGAACAGCGCTAGCGCCCCACTTAGACGCAAAAATAGATCTTTGATGTGGTTCTACTTTTCTTCCTATGACACAACACAGTTATATTCTATACCTATTAGTATCTGACCCGTGCCCCGCCGTGATAGATGATTGAGCGAATTCAAGAAATGAGCAGTCAAATTTACAAACTAGAAAAAATGGACAATCATATGGATGGAGCGGAATCAGCAATCCTGGAAATGTCTAGAACGTTAAAATTTATGTCAAATACAAATTTAGAAACCAAATCAGAACATGCACAAGGGCCCAGCACTGATCAACTTGAGTCCCAATTACCAGAGACAATCGCAAAACCAGATTCTTCTTTTCACAAAGCCCAGACTGCTTTTCCAAAAAATCCCTAGGAAACTAAACGGGCGAATCGATTTCTCTGGTACTAATGATACAGAAGTGATATCACTTCAGGCAAGAAATTTGGCAAGGAGGTATGGCCTCAAGCACTCTTTCAAAAAGACGTACAAGATGACCTATTCACCAGTATTAAAAATAAGGTAAGGATTCAACCAGAACTTCGCCTAAGCAAAGTGGAGGCTACCACTTTTACAAAACTTTCTGAAACACAAACATCATTTCGTATTGCGTTAGTACCACAATGGTACTGGCCGCAAAGACTTTGCTTGGAAATTTCTGAAGACTTTCAAGGAATCAGTGTTTTGGTGGAAGAAAATCCTTCTGTTTCTTGGGTAATGTTGTTGGAAACTATTTTTACTATGATGCAGCAATTGGACTTACTACACAGCCCTAGGACAATTTTTACACGCCTCGCCGTCAATACTGGCGAAAACATAATTTTATTCGCCTCTCGTCTTAGATTAGCATTTTACTTACTATCTAAGAGTGATAGAGAATGCGACTTGGTTAGAGACACCTTTGTAGACATTGTTAGAACCGGAATGCCACAAGTTTGGCTACAAGTACAACCCCAAATGAAAGATAAATCTACTAGAGAAGGCATCGAATGATTGGTTCAAGTAGCTAATCGAATAATGAATTGGCTTAGCCAAATGAATCTTTGCACCAACTCCACCACTTATTTCTCTCCGCCATAGATAATTATTGCTAGCCCCCTATTGAATGACACAAATTTTCCCATCAAGCGATAGAAACATACCTTCACAACCGAACATCATAACCGAAACTGCTCTATCTACCTGAGATGTCACCTGCCATATTTGAAAAATAATGGGTCATTGGGCAAGGGATTGCCCACAAAATAACCACCAATACACAAAGCTTAGCTATCATCGTCATTTACAAAAAAATGACCGATACGACAATTTAAAGAAAGGGTTCTCCAATTTATAAATAAAAAGCGTCAGCCCGAATCATCCAATAAACAATATTTCTAACCCAGTAACGACCAAAATTCATACCTTGAAGATCTGGATGATAAAAATACTACGCACTATCCCTTGCTGTAACTACATATAACAGAAGTTCAGCACCTAGTGGTTACAGCCTTTATTTCCTTCTCTTCGGCACTCAACCACCAGAAGAAGAGTCAGCCTATCCAGAATATACTCGAGAGGCTACAACACAAGAAGAATCGGACTGGGCTAGAGAACTAGTAGAATCTCACACAGCGCCCATCGCAAGGAACTATACCTCAAGTATGAAAGCCATTCGGGATAAACCTCATGCGTACCCCCAAGAAAAATAAACACTGATGCGTATATAGGTACCAGTGGACTGGGCTCTAAGAGTGTGTCAAAGAAGACACAAATTTGAGCCGTTCTACGATGGTCTATGGGCGATTTTAGCTTGCCGCAAAAACAATACTTATTCCTTGATTTCACCAGGAGATTATAAACTGGCAAACTATTACAATGGAACCAATTTGTTTCCAGCATATGTTAGAAAAGGTCATTCTGTTCAAAGTCTATGGTATGGTAGTCAAAGGATGCTTAATCATGATCGAGATCAGCTGAAAGTCGCTGCATCTCTATAGGACGTAGACCTTAAGTTGTGGACGGCACAAATAGGAGAAGGGGAGTAATGAGGATTGTGAAGTGAATCCTAAAATACGACACAGTAGTAATTACGGAAGTATACATAAGTTGGGCTCAAGTTCTAAACATAGCGATTACTTTTCGGAGTCTTAGAAGACTACTATTGACAACCAATGTTGTAGGAAATAATAAAAGAGAATGAATAGTCTAGAGAATGTAAATCAAATTACACTCTAGTCCCAAGCTCTACGTAATTAAACTGTAGTTCGGAGCCACGAGAAACCCTCTAACTTGATCAATATTTTACTTCAAACTAAATATACTACTTGCACTTATAATCTCATAGTGCTCTTAGCAGTTGTCAACTCGACAACGTGGAATTTCGTGTTTCGCTTAATAAATTCCTTCTATTGGCTGAAAGGCAAGGCTGAAACACACTTAGATTATGCAACACCCACTTTATTAATCTGATTGTATTCACAAATTCCATGGCACCCACCAGAATTAGCGCCTATAATTTTCAGCCAAGCAGAAGTTTGTTGAAAATGGATTCGTTATTGATCTATATTAAAATTCTTCCACTAATTTTCTAGCTTCAAATTGTAGAGTGAATGTAATAAGGCTAATTGTTCGGGTGGTCCGGTCTCACTCAACAATCGCATTCAATAATTGGGTAAGCCGAGGTACCACGAGTCCGATCAGCCACCAGCCGACCACTTTCGCTAAAGTCCTGCACCTGAACTTATATGTAGGTGATCATCCAGCCAGGGGAAGCCCAATTGAATGATAATATGTTCAATTTCATAGGTGTTACTATAAAAAGCTCTTTAACCCCGGTGGTAGGTTAGTATAATTTATCATTTTTTTTTGTCAACTTTGAGTGTTCCCAGTCCATTAGCGCCATCGAGAGACCATTGATATTTCTTTAGCTTATAATCGGATACGATTCGAACTAAATATCTACTAGGTCTTACTGACGATCATAGACATATTAATCAAGGTGCAGGATTTAAACCAAAGTGGTCGGCAGGTGGCTGATCGGACTCGTGGTACCTATTACAGAAAAATTGACACATTGCTTATCCTCACCCAATTAGCAAATGCGATTGTTGGGAGAGATCAACTGGATCCGAACGATTATAATAACACCTAGAATAAGGATAATTTAGTGGGGTTACAGGCGAGTTCTCGGGTACAAGCATTAAATTTGACGCATGCTGTATCCATTTTTGAGGTGAGCATGGATTATTTTATTAGGTCGAGGTACCTCGACTTATTTTATTTGAAGATCCTAGGCAGAGGCCCTACATCTATCAATCTGGATCCAGGACCGACAGAGCCTGCAGGGTTGCTTGTTTGTTGTGTTGTACTATACATCACTAGAAATCTGAGGCACTGACTATACCTAACATTAGAACAGAGCCCTAATTTATGCTACAAATAGTAATAGAAGTGACACTAGACACCACTTCAGCATCACACTAAATTTGCAAGAAAATGATAAGCATACTAAAGAGTTAGTAGATGAAAGAGGACGACTTTGAAGTCAGATGGGAATTTGGGAGTTACGGCTTGGGCAGGTTGTGGAAAAGAAATTAGTACTTCAGACATCCTATGAGCTAGACAGTACCGGCATGCGATCCAAGGAAATAGAGAATTGGATCATTAAAGATACTGTAAGTGTTTTGGCCAGGCATTTGGGTGAATTGAGGTATTGTAAAAATCTTGTGGCAATTTGAGACATCCGCAGCTGCGACTAAGATTTGCATTAGATTCATCTGTTGGAGCGCTTGTGATACCGAGCGATGCAGCCGGTGGAGATCGCATTTAGAAGAATACATAACCCATTCCTTCGCACCATTATGTCATAAGGTCATGATATATACTAAATGCCAAAAAGGAAAAAGTGAAGAATGCAGAGGAAATTCTTTTAATGGTCAAAGCTTATATTTCCTACAATCTCCACCACACTACAATAGTCAACAAATTCCAATTTCGTCTATACTACCATCGTATCCAGCAGACCATAAGTGAAACGTAACATACCCAAAGCACGTAGTTGTTTCGGTGAATCCTTTTTACTTCTTCAGACAACCATGATCAAGAATTTGGCTGGTAAAACAATCTAAAGCAATCTCTTTTCTTAGTTCACGTACTATTGGAGCGTGGTCTATTCAGTGAAGAAAGTGTAATAGTGAATTCTCCAGCCCACGAACATATTCTAAATTAGCGTTTATGTGATTAAAGCGACAGTGGTATGCCGCTAAATCGACTTAACCCTCCTGATAGTTGTAGCACAGAGTCACAACTACGGAGGTAAGCATTGTTTGGGTGTTCCGACGACTACAATGTGGATTAAAATTGATGCATTAGTCGGGAAGAAGTCGCGAATGAGAGCTTTAAAACTGCTTACCACTCCATTAGAAGATAGGTTTATAACGACATTAAGCCTATGAAAAACTGATGCTTGGTAAAACCTGGAGTTCTGTTGCTATAGTGATGATGCACGCAACTTTACGAGGTGAAGTCTCGATGTAGCAGAGCTAGTCAGTCTGATGGGGGATGAGTTATGAATTAATCGTGATCCACTTATTTAATTATCCTATTTATTAATTTTTAACGTCCCGGGCACAAGCCTAGCGCTCATAAAGCATGAGACAACCACAGAGTTTGAAGACATTGATATTTAACTAGAACACTCATACAATGGATAGCATTAGCTGATGCCACCTACTGCCTAGGTAAGCGGGGACTTGCACCCCAACCTCAACCGTGAGTATCCAACTAAGGGAAAAGTCTCCAAAACCTTAGCCTATCCTAGTATGCTTAATCAAATATCTTCGCCTTCTGCAGCGAAGGTAGAAGGATCTGCTGGATTCGAACAAGCCGTCATCCGTCTCAAGTGGGGCAGGTGTTCAAGCTACCCAATCTCTACTTGGAAGACCGGCCTGGATGACTTACCGCTAAGCCATCCGACCCTTAATCGTGATCCAATTCAGATGGATTTGGACTTTTTTCGTGAAGATCATTACGTTTTTAAATAAGCGATGTTAAGCGAGATTAAGCGAATGGCCGCCTGATAGAATATTTCCATCTCTGTTGACCCCAGAACACGGGACTGAAAAGTTAGCTAATGCCGGGATAAGAGTACGATGAAGAAAAAAGAAGCAGACTCAGCAGCAAAGTATCCATGAAAATCTCACCTTTTTTTTCCCTAGTAAAACCTGATGATGTAACAGTCTGGCGCCCAGTAGAAAGGCCGGATGGATCATTTAAGGGAAGAGATCTACAATTTTATGTATCATCGAGGAGAGCTAAGGAACCATGCATACCTAATAGTCCGAAGGCAATTTAATAATTCAGTTATGTCTACGATTTGGAACAATATCATCCTCCATATTTCACATATCGCTTGTACTATCATTCTGATGAAGCCCTGAGATATTGGTTGTTATCAATGAAAGCTTGAGGAGTTCTAAAGATAAGCCTTGGTGCTGTAGGCAGCATTACAATAATCAACTTTGCTGCACAGAGAAATTAATTCTATAATTTCTCCTCATACATAAGATGTCTGAACAAAATGTAACGACGGGATGTGCCAAGTCGAAAGAGTCTGATGCCTCCAAATGGAAAAGTATCTGGAAGAACAATCAGGGTGCTTTCCTAGTCCTCATCTCAGAGGGCTTAGCTTCAGGAATGGATGCTATAGCAAGATACTTGCAACAAAAAGGACGTGGTATGCACACCTTTCAGGTGAGTCAGAAGATATTCCTCTCATCGACTTGACAAGTCCAATCATTTAATTCATTAACAAATAGATAATTTTTGCTCGAATGAGCGTTACATTTGTTCTTAGTCTCATATATTTATGGTGGAAGGGTGTACCGTATTTTCCACTGGGTAGTCCAAAAGTGAGACCTTTGCTTATTTTGCGAGCTCTCTTTGGCTTTGGCGGAATATTTTGTATATATTGTAAACTAGATCTATCGCTCACCTATGTCTAAGGACTTGACTAACAGTTTTCTAGATTCAGTTCACTACCTCCCACTTGCCGAAGCTACAATATTTCGCTTTCTTGTACCCCTTCTAACAGCCTTCTCTTGCTCTATTTTTCTTCATCAATCATTCACCCGTAAGGATTTTCTTCTATGCATTTTGGCTCTTGTTGGTATAATCATAATTGCACATCCAGTCGGTATTGTGAGAAGGAAAATTTCCCAAGCAGGTGTTTACTACAACCCAACCTTTCCCGCTGTTAGTATCAAATCAAGTCATGCTGATGCCACTACCCCTCTACAACGGATTATTGCTATGATAGTGGCTATAATAGGTGTTATAGGCGGTGCAGGTGCCTTCACCGTCATCCGATTGGTAGGAAAACGAGCTCACGCGCTGCATTCGGTTATTTACTATTCTTTCTTGTCTACTGTTTCTTCAGCCTTTTTTCTATTGGCGCTTCCTGGTATAAATTTCAAAATGCCACAAGGTGTTGAGTGGGTCATGATGCTTTTACTGGGTCTACTTGGATTTGGAGTGCTATTCCTCCTAACAAAAGGACTACAACTAGACCCTAGCATTAAAGCTACTAGCATGCTGTACTCCCAAATAATATATGCGATATTATTTGACTGGCTGATCTGGAGAGTCTTACCTGATAAATGGAGCATTATTGGAGGGGTCATTGTGATAGGAAGCACATTCTGGTCGGCGTTGACGCAACCCAATATACATAGCCACAAAGAGCCTAGTACGATTTCGGCAGCTGATGAGGAGAGCCCATTACTTGGCGATACAAATGAGAGACCGGGAATAACGCAAGAAGGGAATAAGGCCAGGTGATAGTTAACTACTTCTCGGATCTAGTCATTTTTTAAGTACTCAACGTATGGGGCAGTTGAGGTACATTAAAGAGAAAAAGAGGAGCTAGAGTGGCTCTACTAAACTTCAATTAGGATGATTTAACGCTTATCATCTAACAACTCAAATTTCACAAAAAATAATGCTTATTTTAATCAAAAATTTTACTGGCGGGACTTTCCATACATCGAGTCGTGGTGTTCCACCCGCCCACTTGTAGCGAATTTTGAGTTCCGAATTCGTCAGGTGGTGAACAGAAATTTCATTACTACTGTATGTTGTAAGTTCTTTTCAATGTCACCCCTGCTGGTTGATAAATAAATTTTTTCACTTCTAAAATATTTTTAAAGAATGAATATGTGGAGATCAATTCCGAGCAATTTTGGAACTATATGTCAATTATTCCAAGTCTTCAGTTGTTCTTTACTATCTGCCTACTGTTGGAGGACAGCTTTATCATCAATTGTTGCTGTAATAAAAAACTGGAAGGAATCACTGCTTTACAATTATTGAGCGAGGATATTTTATTAATTTAGTTGTATTGAGTTCTAGGCGACGTAAAAATATAACACATGAAGGCCCTTCCTACCTATAGACTCAAAGGATTTAAGTCTCAGGTAGTGCTCTCCTTTTCTTGCCTACATCATGATTCCTGTCCCTCAATATTTCTATTATAAGCCTTCACTCGAGTGTACACTTTGAGAAACCAGTAACTCATCATTATCTTCACTCGCCAGAGATCTAGATGAGAGTCACTCAGGTGTATGAGGTTTTTGGAGAAAATTCCTCCAAAAAGCCACTGGATGCGAAGCACCCTCTATGATTTTTCCTGCCTGCCGTGTGCCTCGGGAAAAAATTGGAAATCGTAATAAGGTGTCAGATAGTATTGGTAAGAAATATAAGCCGAAAGAGTAGGCTAGCCTACCTTTTTGATATTGTTATGGATCTGAGGTAATCGAGTAGCTCATCAGAATAAAATGACGTTCCTAGTTAGAAAGTCCAAGATTTGAAACAATAGAGACAATTTTTATGGCGAGCAAGAATTTGTTGATCGAGAGAACGAAAGTGTCTTGGACTATACTAATGTGGGCTTTTTATTCACCTTCCAGTGGGTAGTAAATGTCGAATCATGACCAAGACTTTCCTTGACTACAGTCAAACTTTTTCTATATCTCATTCTCCCTTAGACTCAACGTTATGGCCGTTAACATTATCATCAAAAGTGTTGTCAAGGACCTTTTTTCAAGAAGTAGGAAGAGAAACTAAGCTCGAAATTGATAGGGATTTCTAAATCAATTCATGGTTTCCAGCTTCTCAGCGAGAGAACAATGAAAATTTCTACGTGTTTTACTACCTTGCTTAACAAAGCCTTTATTGAAAATAAAACCACTGCCTTGATACATTTTTTCATTGTACTGATTTATGGATTTATAGGAGAGTAATGCTTGAACCGGACTTTAGTAGAGGTGCTGTGATGTCATTGGAGCGAGTAGCTTTAATTTTAACCAATCGTTGCCAGAGTGATTATCGAAAATGTTATCCATTCCCGTGGTAATTCATACGGCACTAATTATCAGATAAGAAAAACGGCCGGCAAATAAAGTATGGCTGGGGAGGGAGGGGGGTGTGCGTATATCTCAAAATTGATTTTGGGGGGGGGGGGGGATGGCTTATATATCACGACTCCATACTTCGAAGTCGCTCGAGGTGGGGAATAGCAGGTGTATTGAGATCTTTATCCATGTTGCACTAGCCCGAACAGGTAAAGGGGAAATTCTACACTGCATGCAGACGCCAAATCAATTAGTCAAGTTATGTGGAATTTAAATCGATAATGGAGATAAAGGACCTGTGGAGATGTACTAAATTACAACAAGATAATAAGAAATGTGAGAAATTCTCGAATCTTTTTACGCTATGCCCACGATATTGGAAGCAACCTATATGAAAGATCGCTTCAGGGGGTGTGCCCCCCCCCTGAATATATGTTAAGGCTTTAGTCTATTTCAAAAGCGGCAATTCTTGCACAAAGTACATTAAATTGTGATGGGAATTGTCTGAAGGCAAGGGTTGGAATGTACTGAGAATAGGATGTGATGTATAATGAGATACCTATAAGTGAGATGTTGTCTATCTAGGAATCTACAATATATATATCTTGGTGAAGTCTAGAATACCCGATCTTTTTTTGATTCTAGCGCTCATTTCCCACGTTCACTCCGGTGGTGAGGACTGTTTACATCTCTGTTCGGGCTCTGGATTTTGGTCTTAGGGACGTGGTTATATGTCTTTGCTTGGGACTAGTCTGCGGACTTTTGGTAGTATCTTTGCGAGGAATCGTCGGAACAATTTTTCATATTTATTGCCATGGTGGCGTAGAGACAATCAAGACCAACTATCTGTTGATGTCACGGGTTGTGCCCATTATATGTTGACTGTGCTGGCCCAGTCTCGTGATATTGAGCCATAGGCTAGCTCTACCGAGCGACAGGGATATAATTGAAAGTAAGTTATAATAAGTGGGGAAAGAGAAATAGGGGTTTGCAGGGTTAGTAGGAAGCTATATAGTACTTACGTCTCTCCGTTACATTTTAGTCCTTTATAGAAAAGTATAGATTATTTAATAGCATAGTCCTTGAGCAAAGTCCGACGACTACTTGTTCTTTCACATATATTTTTCTATCCTTCTTATAAAATTAATATATACTGAGATTTCTCTCCGCAGGGATTCAGCCCGGAGATCTCGTGAATCATACTATTATTTACTCCTTTTCTGGCGCACTTGGATGAAAATTGGTGTTCCGGAATCGATTTTCCTCTTCCATATTGTTATTATCGTATTACAGTATTTCAGATTCTGAAGAAATTCCACGGGTTTTTCCAACTGTAGTCATGGCCGATGCCGAACAGTGTTCATCAGACACCCCAATGGATGAGCTCGAGATATTGTCAAACTTCTCAGCCAGTGAAATGCAAGAAGTCTTGCGATACGTACAGCAAGAAGACAAAACTCGATTCCAGCTGCGTTATCATCAACCGCTCCCTCACAAACTCCTCCATCACAAGCTCCGAGACGGGAATTACAGTTACCGAAATGGAACGGTAAACAAGAAGATTTTGATTTTTACATTGGAAGACTAGAGATTAGAATTGAAAGAGAAATGGCTCCATATCTTGATCCTTGCTCTATTTGCTTAGATATTATAGATACTCTACCAGAAGATAAGAAACATAGAGTGTCAGGATGGTTTCAATCTGCAAAGTCAAAAAAAGAGTTCCACTAGAATCAGTTACTAGCAATTTTCCGCAAGGAATTTGAAGATAAGCAGGCTCGGCAGGCAGCTTCAGAAATAGTAAGCCGCATGGAGCAGGGTTTTCACCAGTACTTCCAAGATTTTCTGAAGGACTTTGAGTACCGTGTGTCTCAAAGCGGTGGGAGCGAAACCTATACCAATACTGACAAGACTATGCTTTTAAAGGCATCTCTAAATAGTCGCCTTCGTAGGGCATTAGTGAGTGTTAAGCTCCCCCCAGCCTATAAGTATACCGAATGGGTAAATGAAGTCAAAGACGTAGCTGCAGAATTGGAGGGGTTAAGTGATTACTGACCTCGGAGGGCGACTCAAACAGAAACTAAATTGGGTGCTCCACAAAGCGGAAGCGCTCCCTTAAGTGATAATAACCATTCTTACCGTAAAGAACCGCTAGTAGACTTCGAAGGTGACACTGTTATGATTGGTACAAATGCCCTATCAGCCGCTCTTAGGGATTTGACAAATTCCACAAAAGAATTGCGTACAAGCAAATTATTTGGAAATCAAGAGGGGGGTTCTAATAGTCAAGGTGGTCAAGGTAAATATCAGAATAAACCACGAGCCCCCAGGCGGACTAAAGAAGAAATTAAGGCTTTAATTGAGGAAGGTCGTTGTACAAGATGTAAGATAAAAGGGCATATTGGAAATTTCTGTCCGTCGCACCGACCCGCGCGGCATCCAACAGGGGATGTTAGCTCAGTGAATATGGATGAGGTTGAAGTAGAGTCGGGAAAAGACGATTCCTGAGCAAAGTCGCGCTCAGGTATGACAAGACCAATAAACTCCCCATCAACGGATCAAACAGAAAAAAGATTGTGTCTAGTTCTCAAACAGAAATAGATGTCATAAAAGACCCAAAAGTAATAATTAGACCACTTCTTTTAATAGATTGTATTATCAACTCATCGCTTTTTGTAAAAGCAATGGTCGATACAGGTTGTTTTTGTTTTTCCGTGTTTGATGAAAGTCTTGTGCGCAATCAAGAGTTGTATGAAGAGCAAATCCCATCGCGAGTTTTGAGATTAGCCGATGGTAAGGTCACAGCTAAAGTGAATCGTATAGTGAATGTTCATTTAGATATTGATGGCCATCAAGAGCAGATCTGGGGTTATGTAATACCAAACTTAGCATATCCGATCATTCTGGGTAAGCCTTGGTTAGAACTAAATAATGTCGTTTGTTCAGCTAAACGACATTGTTTACGAATTGGTTCCAGAAAATCTGGCATAATTGTACGCGAGAGTGGTTGGTATGAGCGAAATTCGCCAACCAATGTAAGAGAGCGCGTCGCATATGTATCATCGGATCAGGTAGTACTTGAACCAGGAGTAAAGTTTGCCGGTTTACTTAGATACGCAAAAAGATCCAAAAATAATATAGTAGGAGCCATATCAGTGAATGATATTACTCGGGCCTTAGAACCAAAAAAAAAGTATCCCGAGAAGAAGTGGAAAATAAGCTTCCTCCCGAAATTAAAAGATTTACATATTTATTCCTAGACGATGATTCGCATCACAATAAGTCTTTACCCCCACATCGACCCGGAATAGACACAAATATTGTCCTCGAGCAGGATGATCAAGGGAAGGAGAAACAAGTACCATGGGGCCCATTGTATGGCATGTCCCGAAAAGAGCTCCTAGTTTTACGCAAAACTTTGTCAGAATTGTTAGATAAAAGTTGGATTCGTGTCAGCAGCTCGCCTGGAGGAGCACCAGTATTATTTATTAAAAAACCACAAGGTGGTCTAAGATTTTGCGTAGATTACTGGGCTTTAAACGCAATCGCTAAAAAGGATAGATACCCACTTCCACTCATTAAGGAAACGCCAAGAATGGTCGCTAATGCAACTTATATTTCCAAAATTGATGTCAGGGCAGCTTTCCACAGATTGCGTGTTGCAAAAGGAGATGAATGGAAGACCGCTTTTAGAACTAGATTCGGCTCCTATGAATGGCTCGTTACGCCTTTTGGACTGGCAGGTGCTCCAGCAGCATTCCAACGATGGATAAATCAAGTCCTATGTGATTTATTGGGAGACATTTGTGCCGCCTATCTAGATGATGTGATCATCTTTTCAGAAGGAGATCTAAACGATCATTGGAATAAAGTTCGACAAGTATTAGACCGTTTGAGTGCAGCTAGCCTAAGATTAGACCCACAAAAATATGATTTTGCCAAAACAGAGATGAATTATCTGGGTTTTATTATCATTGTAAAAGAGGGAATCAAAGTTGATCCAACAAAAATTAATGCAATTCGCTCTTGGGAGGCACCCAAAGATATTAAAGGAGTCCGGAGTTTTTTAGGTTTCGCAAACTTCTATCGAGGCTTTATTCGTCAATTCGCTAAAATTTCTGATCCTCTCCTCAAATTGACAAAGAAAGGCACTCCTTTCTGTTGGAACGAAGATCACCAAAAAGCATTTGATGATTTGAAAGACTTATTCACAACGGCTCCTATTCTTGCAATGTGGAACGAAAATCGAAAAACAGTATTAGAAAGTGATTCTTCTGGCTGGGCCACAGGGGGTTGCCTTTCACAATATGATGATTATGGCTGTCTGCGTCCAATAGCGTACTTTTCCAAGAAGTTGACTCCAGTCGAATGCAATTATGATATACATGATAAAGAACTTCTGGGAATTATTAGATGTTTGCAAGAATGGAGGGGCGAGTTAATTGGTCTACAACAACCATTTCAAGTTTTGACGGACCACAATAATCTAAAATATTTCATGACAACGCGTAGCTTGACGGAGAGACAAGTGAGGTGGTCACAAATTCTGTCCCAATTTAATTTCCAAATTATATTTAGACCGGGGCGACAAGGACAGCGTCCAGACGCTCTTTCGCGGCGAACTCAAGACCTACCTAATACCCCAGATGACCCTCGTCTAACGGAACGAAAATTCCGGCTTATTAAAGATTCTTGGTTGCACGCCAAATCCGACAGTATCAATTTATCAAAAATTAATCATCAAAACATACCAAGGGGTTGTCAGGTCTTTGAGGAACCTTACTTACAAGATCTTTGGGATCAAGCAGTGCAAAATGATGTTACATTTAAAGAACTTTATTCAGCAATATGGACGAGTGAAAGGACATTTCCATCAAATCTTGAACTCAAAACTTCATTATCTGAATGCGAATTAGATGCTAGAGGGGCACTTTGTTTTAGAAAACGAGTCTGGGTACCAGACTTTGAACCTTTAAGGACCTCATTAATTCAGAAATCGCACTACTCCCACATTAGCGGACATTCAGGCCGGAATAACACATTGGCTATTGTATCACGTTCCTTTTACTGGCCGCGTATGAGTGCAATGGTCCGACGTTTTTGTCGAAACTGTGATATATGCGGTCGCCCTCATGTTTTGGAGATCAAAACGACAAGGACTATTACTTCCATTACCTATTCCAGATAGGTTTCATAGTGAACTTTCGATCGACTTAATGACCGATTTGCCAGCAAAAAGTAAAGATGATCCACGTTTCCTCATGGTTATTACTGACAGATTGCTCAAAAGTGTAACCCTTGAAGCCATGAGGACAATGAATGCAGAAGACTGCGCCGAGTGATTTTTAAATTGCCATGTTCGTTTTCATGGCTTTCCGAACGCTCTCACATCCGACAGGGGATCAAATTGGGTAGGTGATTTTTGGACATACATGTGCAAATCATCCAATATTGAACAGCGTCTATCTACGGCATTCCATCCAGAGACAGATGGAGCGACTGAAAGAATGAACCAAGAAGTGCTCGCGTATTTACGAACTTTTATTTCTTACGCACAATTTGATTGGTCACAGATGTTACCAACAGCTCAACTAGCAATAAATAGTAGAAATCATTCTAGTTCTGGATTGAGTCCATTTTTCGCAGAGCATGGATATCATGCAAACCCAATCCAGCTAAAGCAAGAAGTAGCCACAAAACCGAAATCAAACCCATACAAACGAGCGGAAAATTTTATCTCAAGAATCAATGAAGCTTAAGAATTTGCTTCAGCAGCTATGGCTTCGGCTCAAAAACAAATGGAGGACCGAGCTAATCAATCAAGAGGAACAGCTCCCTTACATCGAGTAGGAGACAAAGTTTGGTTAAACTTACGCAATATACAAACCCCGCAACCTAAAAATAAATTAGCATGGGTATGTGTAAAATACAAAGTTACAAAAATCATCTCGCCCCATGTTGTTGAGTTAGATGTCCCATCGAATATTTTCCCCAAATTTCATGTTGAACTTATACGCAAAGCTGGTGATGACCCATTACCGTCTCAAATTTTAGATGATGTACAGCCTGAACCTTTATTAATACAAAATGACAATCATGAAATCACACAAGAACAAGTGGTAGAGAAAATACTCCGTGCCGAAAAATTTCGACGGGGCAGAGGATGGGTTAGACGGCTTCTAGTAAAATGGAAAGGGTTTGCTGAACCCAACTGGGAAAATCGATCAGCGTTGGAGGAAGTTGAAGCTTTGGATAAATTCGAGGCCAAATTTGGAAAAGGCGATGGTGTTGGAGAAGAAGAGGGAGCCAGACAAGGCAAAAAGATACTCAGGAAAGATGATATATCATTAAAAGAAAAAAAATAACAGGAATACAAAGAAAGCAAAGAAAAAATAATATAAATAAAGATTATGTTAAAAATGTGACCCTCTAGGGTGTAATGATCACATAAAAGAGTCACACTAAAGTGGAAGAAATAACTTCTGTATATTAAACTTAACTAAAAGGAAAACTGTCTTATCTACTTCACGCACGAAGATCCGTAGCTACTTATCCTGTGCGTGAGCCTATGTTTACATGATAGAATCAAACCGCATGAACATAAGCCTAAACAATAACGACACTGACAATAACAAAAATCTAATAGTACAGGGTATCTTAATTTCAATCCTTCAACTCCTAATAAATAAGTAGCAAATTAACATCCATCAGGATTGTTTACTTCCACATCGTCCGTTACTCAGCAACCCGGTAATTCACTATTTGACAGCCCTGTTCAGTTACGCGAAATTGCCGTGTTACATTATTTTCATAACAGATAAATTTGAAAATTAGTGTGGTAGAGTGCTTGGTTAAATGATTGGGGGGATGATGTTACGGGTTGTACCCATTATATGTTGACTGTGCTGGCCCAGTCTCGTGATATTGAGCCATAGGCTAGCTCTACCGAGCGACAGGGATATAATTAAAAGTAAGTTATAATAAGTGGGGAAAGAGAAATAGGGGTTTGCAGGGTTAGTAGGAAGCTATATAGTACTTACGTCTCTCCGTTACATTTTAGTCCTTCATAGAAAAGTATAGATTATTTAATAGCATAGTCCTTGAGCAAAGTCCGACGACTACTGGTTCTTTCACAAGCGGCAATTCTTGCACAAAGTACATTAAATTGTGATGGGAATTGTCTGAAGGCAAGGGTTGGAATGTACTGAGAATAGGATGTGATGTATAATGAGATACCTATAAGTGAGATGTTGTCTATCTAGGAATCTACAATATATATATCTTGGTGAAGTCTAGAACACCCGATCTTTTTTTGATTCTAGCGCTCATTTCCCACGTTCACTCCGGTGGTGAGGACTGTTTACATCTCTGTTCGGGCTCTGGATTTTGGTCTTAGGGACGTGGTTATATGTCTTTGCTTGGGACTAGTCTGCGGACTTTTGGTTGTATCTTTGCGAGGAATCGTCGGAACAATTTTTCATATTTATTGCCATGGTGGCGTAGAGACAATGAAGACCAACTATCTGTTGATGATAATATCTTATTTCTGACAAAAATCCACATCAATGCAGATTGGTTACGAATAGAGGATTGTAAGAGTAAATAGTGATAATCTTTTAATGTTAAAAATGCTGGATATCTGAGGGTTGGCTTTAGCCATTTAATACAAAAAAATCTTTCAGAAACTGCAGCTGTTGTGATATCTTTATCGATAGTGACCTTTAATTTTCTGGATAAACCGGTACATTTAGGCTTGACTGATAAACATCCTTTAGAAATAAATATCTCATTATACTTTATTTACTTTTCCAAAAATAAAGGGAAGAACGCTTGGTAAATATATACAAGTTTTAGTTAGCTTTTCCAATCCCGTTTGATCATGGCTGCGTAATTAGGATTTGTATTGGCTCCCAATCTTATGAGTAGATTACTTTTCTAATATTTAGGGGAAGGAAATTGATCTCAATCTGATGAAAGATGATATGGATTGTGTGTGTTATTGCTTGCACGAATTATTTCTTATCAATTGTCAATTGATCGTAAATTTTAGAATGTGGGTGAAGAAACATTTTTAAATTGTAAAATTTCGCGTGGATGGGAATCACCAAAAAACCGGAGCTTTGAATAACCTGTTACACGATATTGGAGTTAATATTGAAGAAAGTGAGGGACATGTTAAATTGGAGAATAGCATGTACTTGTAGAAAGAAATTAGGCCAAAATTGAGAGGTAACGAAGCTTATCAAAGGCGAAAACATTTGTTCTGGGAGAGCTCTTGAGGGAGGTATATAATCCAACAAAGAATCTCATCGAGGAAATGAAGATAGAAAATGGAGGCGGCGTGGGTAAAAGGGATAGCTGAAGAGGGCAAATTTTGAATGTGTGCGATTTTTTTGATCATTTTGGAGATGAAGCGGAATTTATTACTCGAAGATTAGAAGTTGAAAGCTGAGAATTTCTCGTGACAGATATTTTTCACGATTTGATAATAGTATAAAAAATCCACGTAGTTATAATTTACGATGTTTATAACACCAATTGAATGTATTTTGGAGCGAAAATTTATGGAAGGTTGTATGCGCTTACTGAAATTTGAACTTGCTTAGAGAGAGAAAATTCAGCGTAAATTAGGAACCGATTATTAAAAAAGGCATTTTGTTGCCTTCTTCCTTAAAAGCGTTAGTATATGAACATCCACGCTACTCCTAGATTAAAAACTCAATTTCATGCCCGTTATTTGACAAATGTATAATAAGTGGACAATCTTGCTCCGACTGTAGGTTGCATTAGAAAGCGTATCTATCAATCTATCTTCTACCGTTTATTTAATAGATAACGATTGACCAAATTTTCAGTTTTAATATTGTCGGAGCAAAGAACATAGAGTGACCTTAGGCATTTAAAACCATTCAATCTTTCCCATACATATTTTAATACCTGTGGATTTTTAAATTTGTTATATTCTCAAAGACTTTTGATTTCTTTATGGTACTTCTCTCATGGAAGGGGGGAGAGGGACTCTTTAATTTCGTATAATATTTTTTTTAAACCAGACCAATATAGATTTGCTGCAAAACTATGATGCCCAATTAAATTTTTAAAAGGATGATAAGCAGCCACAAGTAATCCAAAGTTCAGGACATGTTGTATTCATTAGCTAGCTCGATAAGTTCGTGGAATGGCAGCACCTAATTTGATCGGTGAATTAACCTTCTATGATTTTTCCTAGTCAAAAGATGATTACTGTCAAGGCCTGTAGCTATTGGTGATTAATAAGCATTTTATAAGTTGAATTTACCATCTATGGCCTTATACTTCCACTACCGGAAACGTTGAGAGTGAAATATAGATGTTGAATCACTAATGAGTAGCGGTATTACAGATTGTGGTAAGTGCTTTACGCATGCTTGTTGATAAATCATTTTGTAGGTACAGTTATGGCAAGCAGGATCTTAGATGACAAGATGAGCATTACATCTTTAGCGTCTTATCAGGTTGTAAGTCGGCCTTCTTCTCAAAACAGAGAGCTTCCGGTATGAAACTTGTCCTTGAAATGAAATAAATAGTATTCAGGGAGTAATATTAATCATGGGTTCTGTAGTCTTCGTGGGTCTTCTCATATTCATCTCTACGAATGCTGAATAACCGGTTGGAAGATGAGCGTTCGGGAGCCCCGTTACTTTGCCCGTTCCCACAATCTATTTAAGGACTTTTATAAATTCCTAAAGGTATACCAAATAAAATTTTAAGTTTGTTATTTATAAATTGATTTCGTCTATAACTGCAGATGATCTCTCTCCCCTTCCTCTCATTCTCTTGTTCCTTCTCCTAAATCGAAAATGGTAGATGGGAATACCAACCAATATGAAAGCTAAAACTATGATAGTTTTAATTGGCTCGGCGAAAATCGCTCTGCTAACCAAGAATAGGCTAACACAGCAAAAGATAATTGGTGTTGTGATCCATGTCTTATACGGTCTTTCTAAGTCGGGCTCCTTAACACGAAGAATGATAAGGCCCAGAACAGTTAGAAAGTAAAATGTATATCCAGCAACCCCATAAAATGTGACAAGGGTTGAAAACTCGCCCACAAGAATATAGATAGCGGTTAATGTAGCATTCAAAATCATAGAATACACTGGGGTAAAAAAAAGCCCTATGTCGTCGTCTCCAATTAGTCGTTCAATATGCTTTATAGCCCAATTTTTTTGTTGAATGCCTTCCACATTTTGTTTCCCGATACCAATCTCTCCAAATATATCCGGAATGTATCCTTCTTTACCAGCGACATATGTCAAGCGACCGGATGTAAAAGTTGACGCATTTAGTGCTCCAAAACAGGATGCTGATACAACCAGGGCCAGAATAAGTGAGCCAATCGGTCCAAAAACTGAACTTCCAAATGCAACAGCAACAGTTTCCGTAGAATTTAAAATATTTAATGGTAGGACAAAAAAGTATGATATATTGGCGAGTATATAGCTTAGAATAACTAAAGGCATTGCAGTGTGAATGACCTTTGGTAAATCTCGAGTCGGGTTTCGAAATTCTCCAACAACAAAGTTGGTCTAAATTTTTAGTTTTTAGCTACATCTTCTAGGATCCAAATATAAGCTTACATTGTCCCAACCATCAAAAGCCCAGAGGCCTGAGTATAAGGCAACAGCCCAAAGTCCAACATTTGTACTTGTCCCTTCAAACCATCCTATATTCTTCCAATCTTGATTCGCCATTCCGGAATAAGAGAATCCAGTGGTCGCAACAACAACACCAGTGATTGTTATGCCAATCAGTGCGAAAAACTTCATAAACATAAATAAATCACTCATCTTTGTCCCAAGTTTCGTGGATACACAATTTAGGAAAGTGACAATGAGTAGACCTAGTAAAGCAATACTTTTGTTAATCCAAATACTTACGCTTTCCGCATCCGGACCTATAAATGCTCGAACTAAATATTCACCCATTACTATAGAAACAATAGCTGCTGATCCTGGTTTTAAAACAACAATGGCACACCAAGTAAAGAGAAAGCCGAATAGTTCACCAAAAATCTTTGCAAGGTAAACCTGTGACCCTCCATTTAGAGGTATGGCTCCTCCAAGTTCTGCATAACTTGAGGCTCCTGTCCAGGCAAGTATTCCGGCCACAATCCAAACAATGAGTGATGCACCAGCTGATCCAGTGTTGACATTGACCTGGCTTGGAGAGGAAAAGATACCAGACCCAATAACTGACCCTACAATTAAAGATAATCCATTGAGGTGTGTCAAATTCTTATTTTTCTCGAGTGACCCAGCACCTAAAGACGACCGACCGCGGGATAATGGAATATTACCAATTGGGACATATCCATCTCCTGCAGATGAAGAGAGAGGAAAGAGATTCGAGTTAAAATCAAAGACTGAAAGTAATGATTGAGATCGACTGCTATTATTTTTTGGGTCCTTTAAAGTAGTTGTTGAAAGATTGAGCGATTCAACTAAAGATCTTTTTGACGATGATGAGTCGGAGTTACCCAAATCTTCTTCATCACTGGACGCTAAGCTTGCTAATTCTAGCGAGTCTCTGGCATGGGATTGGGTGGTTGGGAATGACGGCCGCGACATCTCAAAATATAAAAACACTTTTTCTCCTATACTCACATTGGCGGAAAACGTTTAATGTCGGGAGATTTTCACGAGTATTCGCGAATGAAATAAGCCTAAAAAAACCAAAATCGAGATCGCATACATAATTAACAGGGTCTGGGCGCATGAGGAATGAGAAATTCTTTAAAGGATAGATAACATTCTGGCAAGAGCTTTGACCTATTTTGAATTAATGAATGACGATTGCTACCCTCCGTGCTATTGAATTACCCCCCGCCCCCTACCCCACCCCACATCCCCGGACCGGCTAAATGAACATACCCTGTATCTAAATGCGTATACCACATCATCAAACAAACAAATAAATAAGCACAAATATAAATATACAAGCAAACAGACACCTCATAAATTTAGATAGGATATAAACACATGAACAGCAGTAGTTTAATCACAAAAATAGCTTCATCCCCCTTCTCTTTTAGTCGACCATTAAGCCTGTGTTTCTACCCATCGGCTAGGTACTGAAAATGCCCTCGACACGCCCAAAGCGAACTTTCACGATGATAGATATTGCAAAAGATAGAGCCCGTTCCCGCCTTAAAAGGAATGGACTGTCCCAAAATTTAATAAAACTAGAGACTATGGAAAATGACGTTCGCGAGAAAGGCGATGATACCCCAGATATCGAAATGATAGACGAGCATATCGACAAACGCATTGCTCATTGCTTAAGACCTAAAGGACTCCATATGGGCAAATGAAAACACAAATGAATATATACCCTCAACTCCGAAAGAAGAGACATATTCACATGTCTATAGAATCAATCAACTACATCAACCAAACACAGAGAGAAGTAAGATACCCGAAGAGACTTCGCTCAAAACATCTATTGCGCCCTCCCAGCCCCAAACTCATGACTTGAGGGCAAAGATCACTCAACGCTCCGAGAATTCACCAGAAAAGGCACTCGAAGCGTATGAAATTCCCCCAGAACTACGCAAAATTATTGAGGCGGAAAAACGCAGAGCAGCTAAGATAACAGCCAACCTTCGAACCCGTACAATTGCCATCAATGGATTGCAAATGGCCCTTTTTACAGCTGGAGTAGATGGAAATAATGAGTTTTCGCAGTGACTCCTAATATTTCTCCGAGCTGTAATTGCTCAATTTATGACCAATGATCCTGGCATCACCCTTCCGGTCCTCCCCTCTAAACCTACTCAAAGCCTTGAAGTGAAGCAAAAGGAAAAGTCTGCCTTACCTTCTAACACCCAAAAACATCTCAGAGCTAACAAAAAAAGGGAAACACCTACTACCCTCTACAGGCGATGATAGATTATTCCTACATCTCACTAAAGAGCATGAATGGCGACCCTTAGCCCCAAGTGCAATCAGGGAACTGGTAAGCAAGCATCTGGAATGTTCACTTACTGAAATTCTCCTCATCCGTCGAACAGCAACTGGCTTCGCTTTGACCGCCAAAGATAAAGAGACTCAGCAACTTCTACTTGATAAATCTAGTATGATATCCGCACAAAATGCCGTAATTGAGCCAGCATCAGATCTAGTGACATATCACATCCCCAATGTGCCTGTGGCAATCCAATCCCCTAATAATAAGGTCTTTGTAACCAAGGATATGGTAGAGGCGGAGATCACAATAGTAACACAGGCCTCACCAACCACAGTAAGACCATACGGCAAAACCAAAGCCGGAGCCCCATGTCAGTCATAGCTCGCCCACTTTCCTCGACCTCATGCCCCCAGAGTTGGATTTCGAATATTTGATGAATCAAGACTTGCATTAATACACAAGCCTCGCCAAAATATTTTGCTGTGCAAGCGATGTCTTAGATTTCACTCTACCAGAGGTTGCTCTCGCGCACCAGTTTGCGCTAATTGTGCATCAACCATGCATCTTAACTTTGAGTGTAAAGGCCACATTAGATGCCGTGATTGCGGAGGTCAGCACAAGTCAGATAGTCGAAACTGTCTAGCCTGCCCTCACATACGGGATCACCATCCAAGAAACAGCTAGTAACAATTAGGCGAATGGGTCAGCGAGAGTACCACGCTGCTGCTAGAGCGAATGCAACCGTATTGTGTGCAGAAGTGGCAACAGCAGCCACAACAACACCGTCTCAGTCTGAAAATACCCTGGAAAATAATACTACCTCGGCCGAAATTATTTTGCTCGAAGCCTCTGGAGACGATGAGAATAATATTGATACGCAGTTGTGAAGGGCTCCTCATCAGAAATTTCACACCCTTCACCCACAATTAACATTCTTTCAATTAACGTAGGTAGAGGAGGCACAACATACGACATAGCATTATCTCGTGCATTTGAACTAAAAATAGATGTGGTCCTAACCCAAGAACCATGGTGGTCCAACAAAACCAAATCTCATCCCATATACGACTAATATACCTTTCTGGGGAGAAGGTGACAGACCTCGAGCAAAAACTTATACTAGGAGAAATAACACAGATATTAAGGCAAAAAAAATTTTTCCTTCTTCAAATCTCACTGGCGACTACTGCTGGGTAGTAGTCAACGATATCACTTTCTTGAACGTCTACAAGGCGCCGACTAACTTTGCAATAAATACCAAAGGAAAAGAGATAAAGCAAAAGCTACTAAATAATTTTGATGGAATATCTACTCTGGGTGCCAAGCTGGAACCTGCATCAGATCTCATAACATATCGGATTGCAACTGTTCCTGTTGCCCTTAAAAATCCTAACGGAAGTGTGACAGTTGATGATATTAACCTCACAAACGAAATTATCAGAGTGACTAACGTTGCGCTAAAGATAGTGAGAGTACATGGCAAGCGTCGCGCTGGTACACTACATCGCTCCTGGCTAGCACACCTTCCACGAGAACATGCACCACGACCTGGCTTCCGTTTATTTGATGAATCAGGAGCCGCTATCGTATATAAACCGTGACAAACAATCCAAAAATGTAATCGATGTCTTAGATTTCATGCTAGACGCGGCTGCTCTAGGGTACCCGCTTGAGAAAACTGCTCATCTACTTAGCATTTTTTCAATGAGTGCAAGGCTCCTACTAAGTGTTAAAATCAACTTAAGACGATCAGACAAATGAGTCAAAGAGAGTATCACGCTGGGGCTAGGGCCAAAGCTGCCATCATACGTGCAGAAGCAGTAGCTATCAATAACCAAACGCCTTGCTATTTATCGACACAAACAACAATCAAGCTGTCAATTCATCTAATGAAGTTACTATGTCAGAGGCTTATATAGTTATAGAGACCTCTTCTGAAGTACAGTTATGAAGGGCTCCTTATAGGCACCTTCTCGGCTCTCTCTAACCATCATTTTTCCATCAATAAATTTAGATAGAGGGGGCTCAACACACGATATAGCATTATCTCGGGCATATGATCTAGGATGTGATATCTTATTAGCACAAGAACCTCGTTGGTCTAGTAAGACTAAATCACATCCCGGCTTTGAATGTCATGAACCCTTCAGAGGCGTCGATGTCAGGCCCCGAGTGATCACTTACATTCGCAGAAATAACTTGAAATTTTCTGCCCATCAGATCTTTTTCTCAGACAGTCCTATGAGAGACTATTGCTGGGTAGTGGTGAATGGTGTTACTTTTCTGAATGTTTACAAGGCACTAAACAACACCACATCAGTACGAACATTAACTAACTGCTCACCTCCACCCAGGTCTTTAGCAATAGGTAATTTTAACTCAGTACACTGGGCATGATAGCCTGGTGTGAGTCGGCCTTATGGGAAAAGTAAAGAGATTTAAAACTGGGCAGAAACTGATAACCTATCTTGTCTCATAATTGGCGAACCCGCACATCGGGCAGGAAACACACTCGATCTCGCCTAGTCCAATATTTCAGAAACACAGGCTTGGGTCGATCATAATGAGTGTATGAAAAGTGATCACTTATCCTTGCGAGGCAAAGTTTCCATTCTGCTCCTTGAAACTCTCATTCTTCTACCTTAGTATCATCTTACTAAATCCAACTTGGCCAAATTTTTCCGTACGGCTGCTCAATGGGCCTCACCATCACCCTCACTTAACACTGTGGAAGATATTGCGATTTATGCTCAAGACCTCTGCTCATGTATATCACAGTCAATCAAAGCTACAGGCTCCCGTAGCTATCAGAAGAATCAAAAGCCAGCCCCATGGTGGACACCGGACTGCGAAGTAGCCTATGTGGAATACCGTTCTGCATCTACAAATTCCGAGCGCACCTCACTGGCAAAGAAATTTCGAAAAACGGTGGCTGTGGCGAAGAGAGAATTCTGGAAACATGAATTTGTATAAATGACCTCATCCTCAGAGGTTTTCAAGTTAATGCGCTGCAATAAACCGCGTCAAACAAGATATCCGCCCCCTTAATTGATAATAATAGAAGAATCAAAAAGGACGTGCAAATATACTTTGTAATACACTCCTACTAAGACATCAGGCTACTGATGACTTAACTCCCTGCTTAAATTCATCTAATGCTAGAATTCCCTGGAATGATGAGCTGTCAAGCGATGAAGTCCGTACATGTACCATAGGATTTGGCAATAAATCGCCAGGAGCAGATGGAATTTCTGTCAAACTGCTAGCAGCTTGTTGGGAAACAATTGGACCATTTGTAGTTCAACTGTTCCGCGCATTTGTTAGACTTGGCACTCACCCTTCCTGCTTCAAATTAGCCGAAGTTGTGTTCATACAAGAACCTGGGCGGGATCCCTGTACAGCGAAAGCCTGGAGGCCTATAGTCCTGCTTTCATGCTTAGGTAAAGGACTAGAAAGAGCTATTGCTAAGAATATGTCGTATCTTGCAATCGTTCATGATGTAATCAGTAGTTAACGGCTCGGGGCACTACCAAATCGTGCTGCAACTGATCTTGTCTCCTGCATAGTCTATGATAGAGAAGAGGCTAACTCACAAGGATGGGCATATACATTTGTGACACTAGACGTACAGGGCTCTTTTGATGCAGTCCTGTATAACAGATTGATCTGGTGGATGAGTTCACAGGGATGGCTGAACTTCATAATTCAATGGACGAAATCTTTTCTCACCAATAGGCGTGTCCAGGTCCGATTTCAAGGTGAACTAACTAATCAAACAAATCTGACATGTGGTGTCCCACAGAAATCGCCCATCTCACCCTTTTTATTTCTTCTATATATGGCTAAACCGATGAGAAATGGTAATCCTAGAATGCGCTTCAGTTGTGCAGATGACGTTGGAATCTTAGGAACTTGTAGTTAGGTTCCTGAGTCTGCTGATTTAGCTCAGCGAGAAGTTAACGATCTTCTAGGATGAGCTAACTGAGATGCTGTCTCCTATGACATAGAAAAATCGGATGTTATTCAGTCTACAGGACGGAAGAAGGAAATTCCAGTGGGTATCATGGTACACATCACGTTAATCGAGCCAGCAGAATACATTCGATGGCTTGGTGTGTATCTTGACCCACGTTTAAATTTTATATATCATGTAACAACTTGGTGTGGAAAAGCTCTCAAAGCAGCTGAGCATATGAGACGTTCAAATTTAGTGAAAAGAGGTACCGCTCCGGGCCCATTAGTCAGTGCAATTGACTCGTGTATTTTACCTGTATCTATGTATGGATTAGAATTATGGTGGCCTGGATTGACTCGCACTATGACTAGGGGAATAGTGACTCCCAAGACTTCACACCTATGCGAGATAATCAATAAGGTAATCTGTAAAGCATTGAGAGCAGCACTACTACTTTGGTAGACGACACCCGATGTTATGGTACACCGAGAAAGATAAATTCCACCTGTCCAGATAATACTGGAAGGTAATAGATTTCGTCTTGCAGCTAAGCTGAAAACTCTAAACAACCATCATTCACTTAGAATTCAGGCAAGTTTATGCCCAATTATAGGGACATTGAAGTATAAGTCTCTTACTCGAATTTCTAATCATCCAGAAGTTCAGATTTCGCGCGTCCAGCTGTGAAAGGACAGTTGTTTAACAGACGTCGCATATTAACATTTTTACAAAATATTTATATTTTTCTATGACTACTAATTGCTATATAGAGACTACAATATATAGTTACAGAATCTTACGAGCGATCTATTTCCCAACCTTCTTAAATCCACGAATGGATTAAGGTCAAATATAAAGTGATCTCGCAAAGGTCATATGACTATTGTTTATACGAGGCTGGGCCTAAGCAAGAGTCCAGCTACCAAACCACGAGCACAGCTCATAACACCAGCGTGCTTACAGACAATTTCCTCAAGCAGAGATTGCACATTCCTTAGCAGCCCCAATTTATCTAAAAAGATTGGGCAATAAAACGCTTGAAATAATTCGATTCAAACTTTGGCTCAGACAGGTCTCAAGTTTCGAAATTTATGCATTTTGAGATGTCTCCTCACAAGGGCTTGGCCGCTCAGCGTGGGGGTTTAGTTTACTAAAACATGGCACCACTCTCTATACTGATCATGGCCCCTTCCATGGTTGTGAGGTGATCGACGCAGAAATTTTTGGAGCATACAAGGCACTTAAAAGAGCACTTAAATTCAATCGTGGAGGTCATCAAATACATATATTATTAGATAACCAAGCAGCAGTATTAGCTTTACAAACAGGAAAGGCAACTTCCAGCCTTGCAACTGTCAAGAGGTTTCGTGACCTGGCGCATACAGCCCAGGTATCAATAAAATGGGTACCTGGCCATTCGGAAATAAGGGGTAACGTTGAAGCAGATGATAAGGCACGTGCCGGACTAAGGCAACTTCCCCAAAGAAACATCCAGCCATTTTCTGTCTCGCATGCATACCTTCGCCGACTTATGAACCTTCGACGACAGTCTCTTCTTGATACCTAGTGGAGTAGAGAATGTCCAGATAGATACCGAAAACTTAACTTACAAATACGACGGCGAAAGCACCCAGAACTATGCCTTCCGAGACATCTATTATATGAATTAATTGCGGTTCGCACCGGGCATGGCAATTTTGCAGCATATCATCGCCGATTTCATCATGAAGATGGCATATTGGAATGCGAATTTTGGAAGGAGACTAGCCCGATTAACTTTATTCGCCGCCAAAAACATGCTCGTTTAGCGCGAAAATTTAGAAGACAAATACCTTACTGTCTTTTTGTGTGCAAGCTCATAGGGCCTAAGTGCTCCAAAAGCTTTACAACTTTTGTTGGGGAAACAGGCTGCTTGGGTAGCCGAACAATCGACCCATCCTCTGCTTTAAGCGTGGATCATGAAAACTGAAATCGCTGATACTTACAGTATAACGGGTTGGGAAACGGGACGAGAAGTGGCAGTTATATAACCGCATTAAGAATTACATACATGTTTCCAACGGGTGGGCTCCAGGAATCTCACTTTCTACTACCATTTTGTACTGCTTGAATACTCTCCAAAGGCCATATGCAGGCAAATAAGTTATGATTTTGCGGAACATGGCTATTCGATGCTCATGTGCTACAACATTCTTAGCTGCAGCAAGCTTCTGCTGCCAATCAATCAACTGATTTTTTAAGAGAAGCTCAATGGAGTTAACCACCGTGAATAGAGCGCCTGTCGAGAAGCCCAGTTGCGCTTTTAAAGCTCTATGAGCGCTCTCAGCCCGTTGGATCGTCGTGGTCTCAAGATGGAGTACTCGATTGGTATAACATTTGACAAAATTATGACTCCAAGGCTGGAGCCAAGCCTTTTGTAGGTATAATAATATTTTTTTATAGTTTGTAGCCAGATTTGGTCTTTCAAAGCTATAGTGTTGATCTCTTCTACAGGTTGAGATTCCTGACCAGAGATTTCTACATATTGTTGTCTATAATTTTAGTTAGCATATGTATTTTTGGGAGTTCAAAAAGATCATTACCCAGAATATTTATGATCAAATATATTCCAGTTTTCAATATAATTATCTACAGTATTACTATAAATGACACTTTTCCAATCCTCCAGAAGACTATCAACTAACTCTTTTCGGGGTAAAACCTTAGAGGCAAAGGCCCTGATATCCATATTGATATGACAGGTACAGAGGAGGACACTAACTTGAGGATGGAGACGTTTAATTGCTTTAATTAATGCCAAGTCACGATCTGTAACCCAAAAATCTGGGCTAGCAACGCAAACTGTTCGGTACAACTTCTTTAAACCTTGATTTAAAGCCCACTCATAGTCCTCCTGGGTTTCATCCGAGAGGAAACAAATACCAACCGTAAACGTAGTCCCTAGACAAGTTTGTCCCACAATATCGAACAGTAGCATTTTGTAGCGATTCGTCTTGTAAGTACAATCTAATGTAAGTAGTTCGTAATTAGCTGGGGAAGTTCAAAAGAAGTAGGTAGATAGGCCATGAAAAGTCGAGTTATCTGGTGTGTTACTGGATTTTTCTCAAGGGCACGGAACCAATGTGTTCGCTCTTTTAATATTAGAGCAAGAGCTTGTGTGGGTGTAAAGTTTTTAAGCTCCGCCGTACGAAGTNGTTACTGGATTTTTCTCAAGGGCATGGAACCAATGTGTTCGCTCTTTTAATATTAGAGCAAGAGCTTGTGTGGGTGTAAAGTTTTTAAGCTCCGCCGCACGAAGCTCTGCTTTCTTGTTGTAAATATCAGAAAGCTGAAGTATACATCTTGGATCTTCCTGCCTGAATTGGTTGAGTATTTGGCGTGGCCTAACGCCACTCTTCGTAGCATCTTGAATTTTACAGATCGTTTCCTTCGCCATGGCTCTTTTCCTATGAGCGATGTGAGTAGTGGCATCAAGAGGATAGTGATTATGATTTTTGCAGCCTATTTTAAGCTTCCAGATGCCCTTGTCTTCTCGTGTAGTCATAGTAAAGGGGTACTCGGTCATTTTTGAAGCTCCATGTTTACGCTTCTTAGCATTGGAAAGTTGTATTTTGCCACCTTTCGAACATCTAGTAGTCATAACTCCAACCTTAACTCCAATTCACGGGGGGTCGTGTGGTTTGGTACGTCTTTTGACTAGAGAATAGCCATGCAGCATAACATCGTCTGGATCACCGTGAAGTTCAGACAAAGGAGGAGCATCTAGCAAAAATAACAATAGGTCCTTATTGCTTTCAGAAATATTATTTATCTTATTGAGAGTCGATTGATCAGATTCCATAGCTATTATGTACTGCTTTTTAAAATGTATGAGACTATATTTAAAAATATGTACTATTAGTACTATTTCTATGAATAATAGAGTTAATAAACCTCATAAATTATAAGGGAAATACCTACTTTTCAATTGTAAAAGCTTAGAAATTAGGAAGATTCTATATTAATTTTTCTTTCTTTTCTGAAATTACTCAGAGTTGATTATTTTTATACGAAGCCGAAAGTTACAAGTTTTATTTATTAGGGTTAATATTAACTTTCTGAGTTACCACAGTAACTAGTATAATGAGCCTAAGAAATATGGGGAAAATATATAAAGCTCATCCCTGCGGGTGTTAAAATAAGAAAACCGGGTGTCAGCAAATAAGGTCTCTTATTATCTTGCAACCCACATGAATTAGTATTTTGCAACACTAGTCCAAATAAGCAAGCCACTTACTTACATGGTCTAATTCCTCTGTGGCCCCTGTATTTTTCTCCATAATGACTTTACAACATTATGTAATAATTTCCTAGTTTCTAACTGGCGCGAAAGGGCACGATTATTGCTACGGGATCCCTTTATTGCTGCTTATTCACCAAATGGTTTTTCTGCCTGTTATCTGCAATTAACTAATGTAAAAAATCTCATAATACTCTAGCATTTCCCAAAATCAACATCAACATCAAAGACTAAAATATCCAATACTACCTGGTATGGATCAAGGAGAGTCTATCGATAAAACGGGCTATTACTAATCTAATGGAGGAGCAGGAGAAGATTAAACCACTAAGTTTCCAGAGGCTTACTTTCAAAGTAGACAAAGACCTTCCAACGATCGCACTCTTCTTGAAGAAATTGAGCAGCGAAAGAGACGGCGAACCAAGCTGAATACATGGGTCCAGTATAGACATCTTGCTACACTTCCCTCTTAATATACGCGATATGAATTTCCTTCAATTCCAATATAAATTGATCGCAATTCTTATAAGTGAAAAATATAAATGAGAGAAAAACTCTAGCAAGCAATTAACCAATATTGCCGTTCGATAGCTAATGTGGTTTTTTAATAAATGATTTTCTTTGATACTCTGTTTATTTTATTTCATTTCATTTGCGTTGAGTCTAATCTTGTGAAAGGCAAGTGCGAAATCGGACAAGCACGAAAGCTATGCCAAGAAATAATCTATATTTATCTATGGTTTTACACAGGAAAGAAACAATACAACTATATACAATAAAGGAAAACGGTAGGTGATTCCCGTATGGGATTGGTATTCCTAATCGGGATGCACTTATCTGAGTGATCCCGCATGTTCGAACAAGTCTGTCCAATTTGGGAGACACTTGTCGAGAGTGATCTGGTCTTACTCTTCATGGACCTTGCCCTTGTCCTTTATTCCACATAGAACGTATACCACGTGACTGCTGGGAGACCAACTCCCAGTCAATTACAAATCGGGCCTAGCCCGTAACAAATCTATTTATTAAAAGAGTAGTCTATTTAAATAAATTTAATTAAGTACAAATATTGACATTTTATAAATGCACTGATTAACAGAACGTGTATTAGTATTGGGACTCAAAGTTTGAGGCAACAATAAATAGGCATGGGTAATTTGGGTTACGGTGATTGAAATAAGTTTCTGATGTTCAATTTAATCTACCTCCATTACCGATTAAACGGTTTTCTATATATTGATTTCTTAAGAATAATCTGTAAGATGAAGATTGAGGATGGTCGTTCTAAAATTACGAAGAAGATGGAGGAGTACATACAAACATTTATTATTTATTGCCCTAGCTTCTTACCAATATGATCTTCGGTTTATTTAGTGTTCAATTTTGTCGATCTATCACATGATCAACATCGAATCCTATATGCATTAAGGGACGTCCCGTTTGGAGGAAATAAATATAATCAAGGCGGCATAAAGGGAGTGGGTTAGTAGCCATCATCTAATGAATTCATCTCTGTACGCGATAGAAGGGAATATTTTGTCTAATATTTCCCTACCCAGCATTATACAATAGGATATAAAAAAATTATGGGCTACGATTGTAGAGTGCTTGCTCGGAAATTATGGGTGCTGTCAATATTCTACCAAAGATCTTATCGAAGACGATTGCTTTGCTGTAAAACCTACTCTACTAATGAAAGTCTTTATCTACCTAAATTAGACCACAAATGGCGAGAAAGATGGAAAGCAAATAGACATGCAGAAATTTTTCGTTGTCAACCTCGTCAGTCAAACCGAGATTCAGAAACCCCAATGTATATTCTTCCAATGTTCCCGTACCCATCAGGAGATCTTCACCTTGGTCATCTTCGTGTTTATACTATTTCTGATGTGCTGGCTCGGTTCTATCGAATGAGTGGGCACAATGTTATACATCCAATAGGTTGGGATGCATTTGGTCTACCTGCTGAAAACGCAGCTATTGAAAGAGGTATTGACCCAAAATCCTGGACCAAACAAAATATTGAAAAAATGAAAACCCAATTAGAAAATATGAATGGTTTCTGGGATTGGGAGAGGGTATGCGCTTTTATAAAACTATTCATAAAAAATATCGGCATCATCTGATGTATTCTAGGAATTAACCACTTGCGAACCAACCTTTTACAAACATACCCAAAGGCTCTTTACACTTCTCTATAAGGAAGGCCTTGCTTATCAGGCTGAATCCCAAGTTAATTATGATCCTATTGATCAAACTGTTCTAGCAAATGAACAGGTAGATTCAAAGGGATTTTCATGGAGATCAGGAGCAAAAGTTGAAAAACGATCCCTGAAGCAATGGTTTTTTAAAATTTCAAATTATCGACAAGAACTACTCGATGACCTAACGCTTCTTGGAAAAGATAAAGGCTGGCCTGAAAGAGTTCTAGCAATGCAGAGAAATTGGTTGGGAAAGTCTTCGGGTGCACAAATTAAATTTTCTGTAATTACAAATGATATGAGCCCTCACACGAGTCTTGAAGTATTCACTACTCGACTAGATACTTTATTTGGAGTTCAGTACCTGGCTCTAGCAATTACTCATCCGATCGTGAAACAACAAGCTTTGACAGATTTAAAACTACAAGATTTCATTAAAGAACAACCAAATTTCCCACTTAACTCCAAATTTGGTTATGAGCTGTCTAATATCAAAGCTATAAATCCAATAGCATATAAGGAAGGTATGCCTGAAGCTGTAAGAAAACCCCTACCTGTATTTGTCGCTCCCTATGTGATAGGTAATTACGGAAATGGTGCAGTAATGGGTGTTCCAGGTCATGACGTTAGAGACCATGAATTTTGGAAACAAAATCGACCAAAAGACCCAGTTCTTACTGTCGTCACTAGCAGTTTAAATCAAGAAATGGTGAGTTCGACATCGATTCCCTTTACTAACCATGGCTACTTAACAAATAACTGTGGACCCTTCTCTAAAATGAGCACATCAAAGGCAATTGATGAAATATTACAATTACTTCAATCAATTGATCGAGCCTCAAGTGTAGAAACCTGGAAGCTCAGGGACTGGCTAGTAAGTCGACAAAGATACTGGGGCACTCCTATTCCCATCATACATTGCGATCACTGTGGTCCGGTAGCCGTCCCAGACGAACAACTACCTGTGGAACTTCCCCCTTATGGATCACACTGGGAGAAGGACAAAAAATTAAATCCATTAAGAGAAGCACATGATTGGATTAATACTGTATGCCCTTCATGTGGTAGTACTGCAAAGCGAGAAACAGATACCATGGATACATTTGTAGATTCAAGTTGGTACTTTTTAAGGTTCCTAGACCCTCAAAACAAAAGCGAATTTCTTTCCCTCGAGGCTGCCCAGGCCTGTCTCCCCGTCGATATTTATATTGGTGGAGTAGAGCACGCTATCCTGCATTTGCTTTATGCACGATTCATTTACAAGTTTTTGAGTGACACTTACCTAAAAACAACTGTAGCAAAAAGCATACGTGAGCCATTTAAAATTCTTCTTACTCAAGGGATGGTTCATGGAAAGACATATTCTGATCCAATTAGCGGCCGATTTCTAAGACCTAGTGAAGTAGACCTCCAAGATATAAAAAATCCCTTTATTAAACAATCTGGGCAAATAGCAAATGTCAGCTATGAAAAGATGTCAAAATCAAAATACAATGGTGTCAATCCAACCATCTGTCGAGAAAAATATGGTGCAGATGCTATGAGAGCACACATTTTGTTTCAAGCCCCTGTTACCGAGGTACTTGAATGGGATGAAGAAAAAATAAGCGGCATTGTTAGATGGCTACGCCGGTTGTATGAGTATATATTCAATAATCAACATAATTGGACCCGTGGAAAACTTCTTTTAAAAAGAAATACAATGACTCCTAGGGACTTTCTAATATTTGCTTCACAGCCTTCAGATGTGATAAGTAGTGAATTCCAGGAAAAAATTAATGAGAGTGCCCTCGAATTCAATTCTAAAAAATTAGAACAGAATAAAAAACTATGGCGATCGGTGCAAGAAACAATAAAGAAAGTATCAAATTCTTACAGCATAACATACTCTCTAAATACAGTTGTTTCAGATTTAATGGCATTGACAAACGCCATTATTGAATCTCCTAGTAATAGCAAAAATCCCAAAGATTCAAATCATGAACAGCACAAAATTGACCAGATGTTTTTGTACTGGTCTACTCAAAATCTTATTAAAATGATGGCACCAGTTACACCAGCATTTGCTGAAGAATGCTGGGAGATATTAGAGGGTAGTACATCTACAATATCCGAGGATATGACGCACTCTCTAGAGTATCATTCATCGGTTTTTAACCAACCATTTCCAAAATATGACAATACATATGACCTGCTCACTCCTAATACCCAGAAATGTGCAATCCAAATAAATGGTCGACTGAAAATAGTTGTGGAGGTTCCCACCCCGCCCAAAGACTTAGCAACACCAGGACTGGAGATATGGCTTAAAGATCAGATACTCAAAAATGAAGATGCCTGTCAAAAGTTAATGGGTGGAAGAGCACCCGTTAGTAATGACGAAATACCAAATGAAAAAAAAACACGTTCTCCTGTAGATATAAGAGCTGCCAAAATTATAGTGGCAAAAAGAGGTCGACTAGTGAATTTTGTTATATGAATGCTTATAATTCTGATATTTTTGTTTATTAGTAAGACAATCACAATTTAATCTTCCAGCGGGCTGTGAGTATTTTATATCTAACATCTCAGCTTTCCATGTAGATTTTTAACCCACAACACTGCAAAACTAGATGATCATGATCAGAGATTATTACCAGCTTTACTGTTAAAACAGTAAATTCATCAATTATGTTCAAAAGGCCAAAAAACTACATCTTATACAAACCAAAATTTGCTCACCTGGGACCTGCGCGTCCAAGTCTACTTCGATGCTCAACATCAATGCTTCTTCTCACTTATAATCCGTAGAGTGATTCATATCGCATAGCATCATCTTCATCTCGTCTACGAACATCTGCAAAAATTTGTCAAAAGAATATCCATCGCTTCAGAAACAAATCTCTGTTACACCTAATCAATAAAGATTCGAACAAAGATCGTAATGAATGTCTTGAAACTCGAAATTCGACATACTATTCTATCATATATTCAAAAAAGTCTAAGTCTAATTTATCAATAAGTGTATTATTGGCATGGTCAAGTTCCCATTGCCTGTCAGGATGTTGTTGAGTGCAAAATGGCCGTAATAAAACCTGCCTCAACTAACGAAGGAGTGTGTGCAGACTTTGCATAAATTCACATTTGACATAAATACTTATGTCACCAGTGTCGTGTACCATAGGTGTATTTCTTGGTCAATGACAACCTCCAAGGAAAAAATGTGATACATTCAAGTCCAGATACTCCTAAGATTCATAATTCCACTCTGCATCAATCACTGCCAACATAACTTCTTCCTCTTTCTTATCAGCACCGAAATTCTTCAAATCTTTACCTAGGTCATCACAATCAATTGCTGTTCAAACTCCAGCTGTCGCAACTGTTTGGTAATTCCTTGATATGATAATGCATAATCTGGATTCTGATGACCAAAATGTCGTTTAGAGTTTTAAGTAACAATCTTTAACCATATCTGTAGCTGTTGGAATACAAGTTACGTGAGAAGCTACCTCTTTTCTCATACCCATACGCAGGTAAATTTTGGGATTTTCATTTATTTTACAGTGGCAATTTGAATTAAACAGCCTATAATTGTGTAACTGCATTACTGAGAAGTCAGTATTTGTCCAACTAATATATATAAAATGAAAAGCCATCTTACAGGGATGCTATGATCGTCATTTGTGATGATTAGTCATCCTCACCTCTATAGAGGAGCTTTTTGCCAATATTACTTGCTCCCTTTGTTCGTCCCTTTCTTTTGATTATACGAGACTCAATAAGGACCCCTCTGAACTCAGAATTAGGAACAGTAAAGGTAGCATAGCGGTCATAATACTAATATGAATCAATTTCACTAATGAAATTGAGACCAAAGCTATTCTGAGGCATACGGATTGTGTGGAAGTGGGGTTTCCAAAATTTATCTGTTCTGTGCAAGTACAGTGTGGTGGTGGATCAGAGAGCTTCAAAGGTAGCTTACCACATTCCTTGTTAAGAAGGCTTAGGACAAACGGATGCACGAAAGAAATAACGTCTCAGTACAGCTTTATATTATGCACAGTGCGTGGCCCACCCATAGCCAAACCGACGGCTTCTGTGATATCCTGATTTTGTTCATGTCAGAAGTCGCAAATAGCATCATAGAAAAGCTTGTGATCTCCAGAACTGGTCCCAATATAATCTCTAGGGAAGCAGTGTTACGGGCTTTGCCCGCTATGTTATGGCTGATCTAAAGCCCAGCCTTGCTTACGTTAGTCGAGACCATAATTGGCTCGTGCGCTGAGAACTTGAGACCATGACCTCATAGGCAGGATGGCTGAGGATCTCTCAAGACAGATCTCTCAGGACAGATCACAAAGTGAATTGGAATCACTTAGTTCTGGCGGCCAAGTACTTGACTAGTTTTCCCCAACTATAGCCCCTCGTAGAAAATATAGATTATCATTGTGGCTTTACTTATGAGCATCGACCGTTCGTCTTCGTCCCTTAACAAGCAGGACTCCACTCATTCTGAGAGATGTTATATTAACACGCCCAGAGTAAAGAATATGATGGGGAATAGGAAAGTCATTCCCAAGAGCCTTCATATGTAAAGGGATGAAGACGAACGATCGATGCTCGTAAGTAAAACCACAATGATAATCTACATTTTCTACGAGGGGCTATAGTTGGGGAAAACTAGTCAAGTACTTGGCCGCCAGAACTAAGTGATTCCAATTCACTTTGTGATCTGTCCTGAGAGATCTGTCTTGAGAGATCCTCAGCCATCCTGCCTATGAGGTCATGGTCTCAAGTTCTCAGCGCACGAGCCAATTATGGTCTCGACTAACGTAAGCAAGGCTGGGCTTTAGATCAGCCATAACATAGCGGGCAAAGCCCGTAACTTCAAGAGCCAATTCTGTCGGTAACTAAACATTTCGGGAGATCAATGCTTTCTCTTTGCAATAATTGCTTCACATACTTCAAAATCCAGGTGTTATAAGCTTCCTTATTACTATAGATATGTGCGAGACTCAATTGTGGTGTCTTGTTGTAACCAAGACTCCCACTAATGTTTCAAAGAAGTTGGTTGAGTTGATTTGTTTTGTGCGTGGCATCCATAAGGACACCAGGGGTATTCTTCCAATATTTAATGGATTTAGGAGGTGCAAAAAAGATTCAAAGGACGAGTATGGTAAATTGAGACACTCAGAAAGCGTGAGGATGAAGCACTTTATAGAAAAGAGTTGCCAGTGTTTAGACCATAACATGCATTTAGAGCTTAGTCATATATTTACAGGGGTATCGATAATCAAATTACATAAACATAATCAAGGATCTGCAGTACACAGTACATGTAACTTAAATAGTAGATGTCAGTTTTCGTTTTTGGTATTAATAGAAGCATCCGTTTAGGGGGAGGGGAGATAGGTGTGGTCTTCAACAACGTGAACAAATAGAAAGCGTTCTCGCACGTTACTGAATTACAAAATTCTGTACGAAGTCTTTTGGGAGTATTGAATCTTATCAGATATTATTATATTTTTGGATTTATGAAATATCCCTCATCTTCTTATAAGAAGCAAAAGATACAAATATAAGTTTAATCATACCAATAAATTTTAGCAACATAAATTTTCCTTTAAAAGTTTGCCTCATAATATGTTAAAAAAACCAAATTTTTTTCCGGGTATATTTAGAAAGCAACTATGTAGTCATCCAAATTCCATTAATTTGTTTTCTTTTTGCCTGTTTTTTAAAAATTTAATTAGCCCTGAAGTCTCAAAGTATTGAAGGATAGGGTATTAAAGACAATGAAAAGAATACATACCATTGGCGCTAAGATCACCACTCCAATTGCTAATGCCAAAATAGTAGCAACCAAGCTCAACTTGTTAAAGCTATTCCCGAGTATATCGAACGGTAAACTTGGAGTTATTCTAGTCCCAAATATGTCGATACCATAAGCAAACACTAAACTGGTGCTTTCTAATAAAGCTGGTGAAGTAATTATTCCTTTAACCCCAGCTACCTCTCGTTCGTGGGTTATTATCATACTTGGATGAAAATCGATAACCGGCTGATACTGAAATAGTCCTTCTTCTGCCTCAATAGAGTTAATAGGACGTCCAAATGGTCGACGAGGATCAAGTTGAGCATAAGGGATACCAATAATTCCATTGGAACGGTGTAAGGTACATATAAGCTGTCGAGAGGTGATACCCTGTCGTGTTTGAGTAACTTTCATATGACTGATTGGTTCGGGAATTATAAAGGATTGTGAAATAACATGTGGTAGAGCTGGTTTAGAATCAGGTTCATTAGAAGGTTCAAGGCTCGAGAAATTTTCAGCGAGGCCCAGTGGACCACGATCGTTTGGGAATTCGGATTCAAATAACTCAGATACAATTATCTGATAGCCCTTTGATGATTGAAGTCTAGATAAATCTGAATTGACATCGCTCCATAAAGAATAAACAAACCAGTTCTCGGTTAGTGCCGATGTAATGGGCTGTTTTGTGTCGACAGCTTCATGAGTTGTGGAATAAAGAATTTCACCGGATACTGAATCAAGTAGATAAAATGATGCTGTTGAAGCTTGATCTGATACCGTAGTTACTAGGATAATATTCGGGTTCAAGTCCTTGTAAAGAACATTACGATCACCCAGCACTCTGCCAATTGATGCGATTGGATCGTGACTAGGCCTTGACGCCACATTTATAATTTTCTGTCCAAATCTAGGCTGAAATTGCCAGGTAATGGCTGAAAAAGTTTCGTTGTTTTTGCTCTCAAAAGCCACACCTTGAACTACACCGTTTTCGCCTTTTGTCACAAGTAAGCCACTCGGTACTTGATTTAATGAAACAGCTTTTGGAATACCATTCAAATCGACTGGAAGTAGGAATCTGCCCTTGTTACTTTCGACTAGAGCAGTACTACCCAATAACAATGATTTGCTAGGCTCAACTTTTTCGATTAATTTTCCAGTGGTATAGTCCAATAGTAAAAATTCCCCGTAAGCTCCATAGATACTAACATAACCTTTAGCGCTATCAGCCCACATTCCTTTAATATTCCACTTATTATTAGTTGATCTATCAAAAGCCTTCAAAGACCAGATAATTGATCCTCTTTTATTTGACTCAAGCGCAAAGATATCACCACGAAGTGTTGCTAATAGTATAATTTTATTGAAGCCAAATTTATCTCTGAGTAGACCAGTAGGTTTTGAGACAAGCTCAGTAGAAAGTATACTACTTAAAATCCGTCTCTGTAAGTCTTGGAAATACTGTGGTAGATATCTTAAATCATGCAAATGTCGCTTGACACGGTGAACATATGCATGAATTATATTGCTGTGCGCTTCTGCATGAAGAGTTTCGGCAAGACCTTCTCTCTCAGGAATTTCAGCCCACTCAGCAGCTACGGCTCCGGAAAGGCCTTCAAAACGGACCCAAGCTTGAAGACCATTTCGTATCATAATGAAATTTCCCTTATCTGATAGAACTGCAGATCTAACAGCATAGGAATCCTCAGTGCGTCGGACAACTTCTGTAGTTGCGTGTAGGAATTCTCCACGCGACTCAATTTTGATAGGCCATCTTCCTAATTGCTTATCAGAAGCTGAATTTACAATTATTATCTCGTTTTGAGTTGTTCTAGTGAAAAAGACATTTGAATTCTCGCAAATAATTGATATGGCGCTTTTTCCACTAAGTCTAGGAAGCTCATAGACTTTTCTTACAATCCCATTACTAATATTAACGTTATAGACCTCTGCCTTATTCGATGTTTCTGACTCTAAGTAGACCAAGAAATAAGGTTCCGATTCAAAAATACCAGGCGCATATATATTGATCTTTTTATTTGGTTTATCAGTTTTCTCAATTGGAAGAATATTATTAACAGACCCAGTTCTAGAGAGAATATTAACTATAACATTTTTCATAGCCTTGTCTACCCAGGAAAGCATAGTAATAGCTGAATTTATTCCATTAACAAAGACATCATCGCCTGAGCGGATGTCTGCCTTGCTGGCAATCATATATTCACCACTTTTCTTTCCATTCGATGGATCTAATGTTGTCACTCGTAAATTATAAGCATCCTTTGCCCCGTGCATTGTCACCAAGAAAATATCATTCAAGTTTCCGCTGATCCGGCATGGAATATCAGTTTTTTTTTCTCGAAACTCCCAAATGAGATCACTAGAGTTACAGTTGAGGAGTTTAATAACAACCTCTTTGTCTTCTTCAAGAAGCACCAATACATTTTGAGATGATTTCTCACCAGATACCGTCCTTATCACCTGAAGATCACGAATAACTCCACTGAAATAAAGAGTCCACTTCGATATTCCACTCATAGCATCCCAAAAATCGACTCGATTGCCTGTACCTGAAATGATTGCATCTTCTCCATCAACGCTTCTTAAGAATCTTTTTTCACTCTGGTTACCAAGCACCTGCCGCCAAACAAGATCTCCTGTCCCAGGATTTATCGCACCAATTACACTCAAGTCACTGAACGTATATAAAAGAGAGGCTCTGTCATCTTTTCGTGGTCGGAAGAAAAATGTAGTATCCTGTTGAGGCAGCCCTAGCAGTTCGTAATGGTAGTCCACATTGTAGGCATCATCTGAAAGAATTGCAATTGTTCGTGGGATAAAATTGAGGATAAATATTAGGAGACAATGTAAGAGTGTCATAGTTGGAATAGAAGATGCCCATCTTCTATACACCTAATATCAAGATCCAAAATGGGTCTGTCGAAATCATGCCTTAGGCATTAAATGGTGATTAACTGAGCATATACCATCATCTCAGACACCTATGTGCCCGTGCCACGCCCCACTGTAGCGCTACTTCGAGAGGGCCTCATCATCTTTAATGTTTTAAAATTTACACATCTCTCACTGCTAGGCTATTTTGTAGACTAAAAATGAATGATTAAAAATTCAATATTAACATCAATCTTTTTAAGCATCCGTCCTTCGGCATATTAGTCCAAAATTAGATCAACGATGCTAGAAACAAATCTAAGTACATTAAACCAAGGGTAATTAAAATTTTTGATAAAAGACCTCCAAAATCGGTAATTTTATAGAATTGGATGTACAACCTCAGCAACAGAACCACAAGTATTGAAAAATGATTATAGTTAAATTTTGTACATTCTTTGAGATTTTGGAGCATTCGATCTTTTTTGAGCACGGGATTTAACCCCTTTTAGAATGCACGTTATTCACTTGTATAGCCTCAAAATAACTAAGAAACTTATTTTTAGTGTCTACATATGTGTTAAAATGGACCTACCATAATCTCTCAACTTTTTCTTCATGACTTTTTTTAATATTTTCCAAAATGAGGGCGCTCTTACAAGATAAGATATCGTCCATCAATACCTTAGTCAACAGGGGGGGGGGGGGGGGAAATGGCAGAAATAACAGAAATTCTGAATTTTGCTAAATCTACAGTGATGAAATTCCGTAATTTAGTCTAAAATCACACGTCAAAGCCATGCGGGGACGACCCCGCAAGCTAACCTCTCGAGATACGCGACTTCTTGGTATTTTGGTAGCATGCGGCGGAAGTAAAACGGCAGTAGAAGCGATAAAATTACTTAGTCTGGAAAGAGAGGACAAATTTTCTTCCACAATTGTTAGACAGGCTTTTATAAAACAAGATTTTAGGGCTGTGAAAAATAAGAAAAAGGGTGAAGAAACCAAAGCCATCTAGAGCGCAACAGGGAGCTCTGTTGCAGTGGGCCCACGGGCCTTAGAACACGAAAATTGGACTCTTGAAGATTGGAAAAGTGTCATTTAGTCAGATTAAACAAATTAAAACAGTCTAAATAGCGACGGTGTCAGATATGCCTGGTCTAGGAACCTAAAAGACCATCCGGTAGAAGTGGCCCAAGAAACGCTGAGGTTTGGGGGCAGTAGCGTGATAGATTGAGGATATATATCTGGGCTTAGGACTGGTGTGATGAGTCTTTTTGTCGATAGGATGGATTCAGAACAGCTAATTGGTATTCTGATTGATTCGATGTTGCCAGCAGTTGATAAGGTCGCAAACAAACCCTTTTCTAACGCCAGAAACAAGGTTCTTTTTTAACAAGATAACGATCCAAAACACACTTCTCGGGCGACGAAAAATTAGTTGGCTATGAAGGCTGCTATCACTATGAAATAGTCATCCTAATCGCCTAATCTTAGCCTAATTGAGCTTCTCTGGGTTATGGTCAAATGTCGCCTTGGAGAGTACTCTGAAAAACTCGGAAGTATGCGCGAATTAATGCAAAAAGTGGATGAGATTTTGCATAATATAAGTGAATATTCCTGTAGGGCATTAACTGACAGTATGCCATCACGGGCTCTTACTGTAAAGAGAGCAAAACGGCGGCATACCAAGTATTAAAACTGCGCACTCAATAAGATCGAAGGCTCCAGAAATGTCAAGACCTCACAGAATGTACAAAATTTCATTATTTCCATTAAATTAAATCTCATGGTTATAGAGAAACGGCTTGGAATTCACGTAAATCTATCACTATTATTGTTCTATGCGTTTCGTTGAGTTAAGGTGAGATGTATGCATGGGAACATCCTTATTCGAATCTTTTGTGAGCTATTGTATTACTCTGCTCGGATGGTTAACCGGAATTACATAGAGGGAAGACCTACCCAACAACGCATCAATTTTCATCTCCGCCAAAGAAAATTTCATTTTTAAGAATTTTTTTAGATCTAGATGCAATAAAATATCCAGCAAAGTATAAGATGTATCAGAAATGCCGCAAAATAAAGTCGACCTTAAGCACAACGGATCAATAGCCACCTGGGAAATGGTAAGATATCAAACGAGTTCAGAGAGGTGCCAAAGGACTACTTTGGCAAGAAGATCTTGAACGTATACGCATTGATCAGGAAGCAAAGGCTCAACATTTGCGCGACGAACAGACGAATGCTGTTGGCATAAGTTATCCGTCTAAAGAACGGAAATTTTGGCTTTACAAACAAGCAGGTCATACTCAAAAAAAAGTGCCCTTATATAATTTTGAGGGGGTCCATTAGAGGTTCTCAAATTTTCAATGTGAAGCTAGATGTATTTTATAACGAATTTCATGAATATCATGTTCTAAATTGTGTTGTGTAGAGAATCTATGTATAGATGATAGTTACGCCTGGCTAATCATAGACGTTATAATCATTGATCAAAAAAGTCTATGTATTACTATGGAGTCCTGAAAAAAGGAATTAATGAATCAATAATCTAGCTAGTTCTCTTAATTTGAAAAACAGGGGATCATAGGTTTAGTCAACCAAGCTCCAAAAGAGATAAAAAGGGTTTTAATTATTATTTCGGCTAACGGGATCTAGCTGTATACATAATCTGATGATTATTGAAACAATATTTATTTAATTTCAACATACAGCGGAGATTTCTTTAAACGAAAGACGACGTAACATTTCGTATCTCTCTTTTAATATGTTTAATCTACCTAGTAGAATGCTACCATGATATTTTCTGATCAATTATTTTATTTGAACAAACACAAGCAAATAATATATTAATAATTCTAAGCAATTATTCAAGTTCTAATCGTTTATATATACAAATGTAATGAATAAGGAAGTCTTATATACCTTTAGTAAGTACTGAGGCATATAAGGTAGAAACAATTTACATAAAAGTGCTTGGAAGTTTTCAAATCGGAAGTTGATAATTTTAAGCCTTGCTCTCAAAATTTACTGTAGTTGCAGCTCCAAATGAAGTTACCGGATAGGAATTTCCCAAGCTATGGGATCACGTTCGTCATCACTGCTCCAATCAATCAGATCCTCTTCATCATTTAATGCCAATTCGACAAATCTTTGTACCCATCTATGATGTGCTTCACCTTCAGCTATCAACAATTGGTTTGCATCAGGTTGTGGTTGTTCGTCATCTTCAACTCGCATGCGTCGAGCAGGCCCTCGTAAATTAAAGTTACGTCGACCCCTGTTTCGTCTCTTGGGTGGAGCTTCAACAGATTGAACAGTCAATTCTGTCTGAGCTGGTCGCGGGATATGATTAATGCGTAAAACTAAAGGGCCTTCACGCTGCATTTCTGGTAAATTAGGAGCTTGAGGTTCATTAGTAGCTGCCTCAATGACAGGAGCCTCTTCAACATCTAAAATGGGCATTATGGGAATTTCTGCTCCCTGAATGAAGTAATTATCATGTAGCTCTATATTTGGTCTTCCTTCTGCAACGTTAATCTCCTCATGTTCTGCATCGCCTTCCTCTAATTCCCAGAGACGCATATAGCAGCTAGATGATATCGTATTGTAGTGCTTATATGGATTACTGGGTGAGAGCCAGTTTGAGCATAGGTAGCAGAAGTGTGTATTACATCTGAAACAAATCATATGATTACATCCATAAGATTTTTGAGAAAGGACTCCACATGTTGGACAGGCTGTTGTATGATATTTGATATAATTAAGTGATGCTTTATCATCTTCAGAAAGTTCACCAGATAACTTTGGCACACATAGAGTGAAATCGCCATGCCAACTTTGAAAGCATCTGTTACAAAAGGCAAACAAACAATCTTCACAGACAGATAACAACTTTTTTGATGTTGATTTATCTGGGTCTTCATTTTCGGATTCTGATTGATCAATAAAGTTCGACGTGTCATGTAGTGAAAGAGGCCTATTAGTCTTAGAAGACCTTGCAGCTCCCTCACACCATTTCCGTGGACAGTAGATAGTACTTTTATCTGATTCTAGCTCTAATTTATGTTTTAATTTTACATATCGACTAACTGACTCCTGATCGAGTGATATCTGTAGGAGTTCGCTGGGACTGAGTGTGTTTATTTTTCGTTTTTTTTTGGAATCAGCTTGAGTCTCTTTACATTTCTTTAAGCAATCTGGTGCAAGACATCGCACAGATGCTATATCGCCAGCTTTAATAGCGTTCAGATAAAATTCCTGCAAGCATTTAATGCAAAAGATATGTTTGCAATCAAGCATTTGATGACATAAGTCCCCTTTCTTTGGATCTAAACAGATACTGCAATGGAAGGTTTTCATCTTAAATACTGCTTGAGTCTCGTTGATATTAAAATCGAGTAAAGGTATCCTCAGCTCCTCGGGAACACCCAATATCTGATCTTTCTCACTATATCCAAACGCATTTTCCGTAGCTTGTTGCAGAAAGTCAACAATTTCGTATAGAACCTCACTACCACCTGATTTTTCCCATAGATTCCTTGCTTCTGCTTTAAGTTGATCAAGATATGTATCAGAGAGCCATTTCGGGTTCATAAATAAATTAATCTCAGGTGGTGACCTCTCTGGATAATCATCAGCTAAAGTGATAGATAGGTTGAGAGGTGGAAGGTACGAAAGGCTGTATGGTTTGATGTTGTGACTCGGTGTCACACATTTTTGTTCTCTTGTCACTGATGTTTCTGGTAATTGAGTATCCAAAGCAGCTGAAAAAATAACGTTAACACAATTATGTGGACGAACCGGTATCACAATTCTTGCCGTGTAAGGGTTTAAAGGATCTTTTTGAACTTCGGGGAAAATGTGACATAAACAATCAAGCTCGACTTGACGCCGGTCGTCCATCTCAAATATTATCGTTCAATCCTCGATGAATAGGTCATAACTATAGGCGATCGACAAGGTTCATGTGGAAGAATGTATTGACCTAGATTGAGTTTTTGGTGCTTCAAAAAAGGAAAAAAAACTTCGATTTAGAATTGTCCGCAAGCATAATCTTGGGAGTAAGCTAAAATATATCCGGGAAATAAAGACTTGTACTCAATTTAATTGGCCGAAATTACAGCAGAACTCTTATTTATTTCCCACAAAACACATTTGTGGCTGGCAGGGTTAGCTATAACTTCATTTTTATTGGTCAAACGCTTAATAGCTGGCTAGCCATACTTGCTTCATATTTTTTAAACTCCAAAATATAGCCATGCTGATTGTCACTAGTAGAAGAGGTATAAATGGGTCTAGACATGGATTAATTAAAACTAAAATTGCATTAGTGCTTAGAGTAAAAGACAATAATAGTAATATCCCTAAATACTGTCAAGTAGGTGCCATTTATTGGCTTATTAGATTTAAATGTCATGATCTACAATTAACCCGAACTTAGCCAAGGGAACCTTTTATGGTGTTTTTCACACATGTATGATTTTATACACTCTATCAAGTTGGTCCAAATCAAGCTTGAATTGTATCTTCATGAAACTTTCAAACAACTACTTCTAAAAAAGTTCTACTTAAAATCCAACATTTAATCTTCAATTGGCCCACAATTGCCTTTTATAAGGCAAGACAAATAGTCATATGTACTCTCTGGTTTTTGTGAGCTCTTGAGCTTTCACAGACCTATAGCCAGAATACACCCATACCCTCGATTCTCTAATTCAGACTATATTCAATCAGCCCTCGGATAACTTAATTTCTCAAAAATTAGATTCTCACATAACTTAGGAATTTTGGCGGAACCGACTCAGTTCGGCGCCTGTATCTTATAACTTATTATTTTGCTAAATTAATGAATAACAAAGTTATCCAAGAGAGGGTTTTTATGAAAGCTGGGACAATTCTGTCATGTTTCGTTCCGTAGTTTCACTTATTATCCAACAGGTTGGGCCGAAGGCAACTTGTATATTTGTAAATACCGTTATTTTGAGTATGGTATAGCTATCGGGGGAATTGCTTCAGTGAAAGGTGTTTAACTTTAATTTAATAACCTTAACATATAGTATCATAATACACAATACTTAATAGGCCTCGTGATATTACAATACCTCGTAGGATACTCTCCTACTCTCCGTGATAAGTCTACCCGTACTATTGCTGTACCTAAGCCATCAAATCGTTGAATTTGAGCATAATATTTACAAATCTGTGCTTGGATATAGCCACTCTCTGATAATTGGTAAGTTTAAATTAGGTCAAAATGAATAGTATTACAAAAGCGAGGTGCAGTTGTGGTTGTTGTTGTGGATGTCTTGGAGTGGTTGTTATGAAATGTTTTTTTTTCCCAAGGGTTGTCGTTACTATAGTAACATAAATTTGGGGCAATTCACGTAACTCACCCCACTACTACGGTAGAACTTCGATATTGATCAGTCTCGCTTTAGGGACTATTCCTTGCTAGTGCTAAGCAAGCAAAACTGAGTAATATTTCAAGCCTAAATATTAAGACTATAGTGTGCATAAATCTTATTCCTCTCAATTTCATAAATTTAATCTACACTATGCAAAATGAGTGTCCAGATAATTACCGAATCTCTACTCTCCAGCGTTTAGCAACTGAATAGAAGCATGGAATTTATTGTAAATTAGCATAAAAGTAATTTAGTATCTACTAATCATATTTTCGGAGTTTGGGTTCGTGGAAACTTTTACTTTTTACACAATCGCTGGAAGAAGATGACTAATTATGTGGACACACATTTGGCACCATGTACACAACCAGTATTCTACTTCGAGTTTCGTCCATACATCTGCCCAAACCGTTTTAATATCCATTTTATCCTAAGATTTCCTTGTAATAATCGTTAGTAAATATATACACTGTTTTTTAATTGTGAGAGACAAGTTTGAAATGTTGTGAGTAGTTTCCGTGATACCATGAAGAAGTTGAGCAGAAGCATCAGAGAGCAAATCATAATGTTTCTCAAGGAAGAAAAGTCGTGCCTCGAAACCGCAAGTGAGAGTTACTGTTCCAAATCCGCTATCAGTAATATCCGTAAGACGCTCACAGGTATCGGCAGTGGTGTGGAGGGGGGTTGGAAGAAGGAAATCATCTCCCCAGGATAAGCGAGAAATTATCCGTAATGTAACTCATGAGATCGTGAAGACACCCAAACAAGCAGCGGCCGTTTTACGATAATCAACTGGAATTTGTGAATCCACTCAAAAGATACGAAATTTCTTGCGCGAGTCGGGTTTGAAGGCACGAAAGAAGGCAAAAAAGCCAGCGTTGTCAATTCGGTATAAAAAAGCAAGACTTCAATCCGCATTGAGGTACAAAGAATAGACCTTTGAGGATTGGAAGAAGGTAGTTTAGTCTGATGAGACCAAAATCAACCGAATTTCAAGTGATGGAATACTGCACATCTGGTAGAAGGACAATGAGGATGGTAGTACGATTCCAACAGTTAAGTTTGGAGAAGGAAATATAATGGTATGGGGATGTATGGCATGGTCTGAAGCAGGTGCAATTGCTCGGGTGATAGGAAGGATGACTGCAAAGCAGTATATAAGCATCTTGGATGAAAATCTGATGCGCAATATGGAGGCAATATGTTTTTTGAGTGATGTGCCCTCGTTGGGCCAGTTGATTTCCCAACAGGATAACGATCCCAAACATACAGCCCGAGCCACAGTAGCATATCTAGACTCTAAAAGTACAAAACGCTTGGAGTGGCCAGCTCAATCTCCAGATTTGAACCCAATATAGCACCTCTGTAGTTAGCTGAAGAGAAGACTAGGGCATTACACTGAAACCCCGAAAGGCGTGGGGTAATTGTGGGAAGGAGATGAGAGAGGATGGGCTCTTATGTCTGCAAATATCTGCCAAACACTTGTAGCGTCTATGCCGAAGCGAGTTAAGGCAGTCATAGCTGCAAAAGGTAGTAACACTAAGTATTAAATTGTGGCCAAATGAGTGTCCACATAATTAGTTATCTTCTTCCCGTGATTGTGTAAAAAGTAAAAGTTTCCACGAACCCAAACTCCGAAAATATGATTAGTAGATACTAAATTACTTTTATGCTAATTTACAATAAATTCCATGCTTCTATTCAGTTGCTAAACGCTGGAGAGTAGAGATTCGGTAATTATCTGGACACTCATTTTGCATAGTGTATATCTTTTCGACTCACATCAGTTGAGCTTCATTACAATCCTAACTAACCACTCATATCGCTGCCTTATATATTTTACTGCTTAACAATCGAATTTTTGAAGCCTAAGCTATGAAATTATCGAATAATTAAATTTTAATTGTTGTTCGTTTCAATGCAAAAATTTTGGGTGTAATGGCGATGGTATGTGTAGAACCGGTGATTTCCTCCTTCTAGATGAATGTAAAATAATAGAGCTATAAAAATTTATATTGGATGAAGGTTGGAGTAATGATAGTCTGTCGACCAGTACTTTATTGAAAGTGGCATCTAGCATAAAGAAGCTATTACGCTGACTTGACTGTAAAAAGCGCTTTCTATCAGTAAGGCTCCACACTTGTTTGAGATTAGCCTCCATCCATATTTGTTGACTCTGAGCCTATTATCATGGTATTTATTATGACAAGAATGTAGACCACTCGATATTTTTCCTTCTGTATCTCTCGTAAATAGGAAGTACATTGTAGCTTACAGCTAGACTGCTGAGTATAATACGCAGCTATACACTATGATACATACTGTGTTTCCTGTGTAATTAATGATGAACTATCCGGTTATGTCGTGGATTCCTATAACCAGCATATTATATATTTAGCACCATATAGTAACACCTACTCCTAGCCATTTTAGTTCCAGTCAAACCGATGTGGGATTGTAATCAAATTGCGGGTAACATATACTTTCATATTTGGGTCTTTCAATCTGATGGATATGTCATAGCTACGTACTAGTTAAACGTTTACAATACCGTGACATTCTACACTGCTTCTTGGATCAGTACCTATTAATGACATGGAGCATATGTTGCCGCATTGGATATATCTTACCGTCACTAATAAGGAAGTTGAATAGCGAGGGGTTTTACATAGTTTTCGTGTCTAGAAATCCCCAGGGAATCGCATGAACCATGCCTGCAATAACCACGAGGACTATTGCTGGCAAATAGCAGCTTATACTTTAAAGTTGATAACTTCTCTAATAGCAAGCAATATTTGAAATTCATTGGAAGCCAGCAATCGAAAATTCATGATTATACTGAATACGTGATACATGTTAGATTTCTTGTATCGATCCCGAATAGTTCGTTGATTGGGTGTGCAGTAACATATAGGATGACTCCTAGTCAGGAAGAACATACTTTTTGTGGCACTTGAGCAAGTCTTCATCGGCTTTCTCTGTTCATTAAACTCTAAGTTTTCCTAAATCTCCATAACGATTGCAAGTTGAACAGTATGAGGAATCATTTTGTCAGTAAACAACTATAAATTTAGAATATATAAGTGCTATTTATAAACACGTGTGCTATCAGATTATAAGCGACTCCACTGGCCATAACATGTGTGATATTCGTACCCAACTTTGGTATACAACATAGAGCTAGAGCGTTGGTTCTTCAACTCAATTTATAGCAATGACGTAGCTCCACTTCTCAAATAATTTTGAGCATATCTCATTCTTTAATAAAAATAATCATTTATTGAGAGAACTTGATTTTGCTAAAGTGGGAATTTGATGCATATAAAGCTGAAACAGTAATTGAATGAATTGGTTTTTGCATATTCGAATAAATAAACTTTGAAATTTAGAGTATGGAGGGTGGTGCCAAGTTGTCGATTAAACCAAATAATTTGATTGTATGGCTAATTATTTATGTCATAGTAGAAAGCTGTCATTTTGTGATTCGGATCATAAATATTTCTTTCTGTCAAGTTCAGCGGATAAAATATTCTTGGATTCCCATTTTTCCCATCCTGCCTGACAGAGATCCTCTTCAATAACCATATCTCTGATTCTGAATAACCTTACAAAATCAAGACCTAGAGCCCAACCCAAAAGGCCGCTTTTCCTAATGAACATGATGAAGAAGAACCACAGAATTGCGACCAAAACTCCCGCAAGAAATCCGACAATAATTTGCTTTGTCGTGTGGTAGTTTAAATATGCCCTGCTCCAAGAAACTAAGCCAGCATTGGCTAGTGATAATGCGGATAAGATAATTCTGGATGCTAGGCTTAAGGGTGTATGACAGGCCGTAGGGGGTTTTGGAAAATGTCTAAAAATTAAAAATAGCGTTAAACTTGTAGAAAAAAATGCCATAAACTGGGCATGCGATGAAGGCATTCCATAACCTTTACCATGCATCGGTTTTGGTCGTTCTTCTTTCCAAAGGCGCTTGAGGGCAAAATTCAAGGCTTCGCAAGCCATTTGGCCTGCAAACATGAGCAGAATCTCGATTTCTCGAGTGGACCATATTAAGGTTACGTAGACAATACATAGGCCTTGAGGAATCAGCGCAAGCCAAGCACACAAGTACGAGATTGGATCGTGAGGATCCTATGTAAGAAACTTAGTGTAAATTTATAGAAAATATGGATTATGAGATCGATCATACGTAATGCACATGAGTTAAGGTTAAAGATGCGAGAGGCCTCACGTCTGCCATTACAGTGAGTCTGTAAATTGGCGCCAAGATTTGTCTATCCCATGTGAAATGATGAAGGGCAAAAAGCTGCTAATTGTCCATAGCAAACATCTGAACAAGAATTTATCGATAGTAATACCCTATATACAACTTGCGTTTTGTGGGATAAAAATATGCCCTAGGTAAAGTCTCGTAGATTTGACCTGTGCTTTGGAATTATAACGATTATCGAGAAACTGTTACTTGGCAGTATACAGTCCTACCCGACTAATAATATACAGCCTCGATTTATGCAGGGATTTTTTATCTAGGTTTGGTTTAGACGCGATCTGCAAACAAAATTAAAGATTTTGCAAGAGCTTATTGCTTCCTAACATTAGAATCCAACCATTGAAATTCAAAAAAAAAGATAGTAAATGCGATGTGTCCAATTTGAAGCTGAAGTATCATTGAAAATATCTAAATTTACTAATATGTGTGATTTACCTAAGGGGTAGGACTGTACAAACTAATTACACCATAGGCTCTAAACCTATTGAGCATTTCATTAGCCATTAATACTCATTTGATTTAAGACTTTCTCCACGCGTACACATTTTCTATGGCCACTATTTTTGCTTTTAATTTTTGCAGGAAAGGTGGTTGACTTCCACGGGAAAAACTGAGTCAAATGGCGGGATTGCTAAACGAAGGACAGTTATGCAATGCATAAATGTAGGTTAATTTTGACGTAATTCATGCTATATAATATCAAAGCTACAATTATCCTGTCATATGGTTACGACTAAGTAAACAATAATTGAGTGTAAACAACGTCAAGATAGAAATACTTGATCATTAGAATACCATTAGTTGCTCTAAGGTTATTGATGATAGTAACTTTAGTCCCTCTAACTATCTATTCAAAAAATAAATATACTTTCAAGCTACCGTCTCCATGGTAAGATCTTCTTTAAGATACTCTGCATTCGCTGAGCACTTAACTTACCGTGAGCTAGAAACTTCAACAACCATATCAATACTTGCACCCTCCCACTATATTTTCTTAACATGTCGCATCTGCTTTCCTTTCAAAATTCTAGTCTATAATATTCAAGAAGACGGGTTTGCGGGCGAGCAACTTGATCACATCTACAATGAATGGAGTAGGAAAGACTCCCAAAATCTATATAACATAACAAGAGAATCGAAGAAAACACGTCAGCTTTCGGTCAATACATTGTAGATTTGGAAATTATAGGGGTCAGAAGTCGTCGAAAATATAAATCATGAGCACCACTACCAAACGAGCTCCATTGCTGCTATCACCAGCTTTTAGCCCTCCGAGCTGTCTCTAAAACAATGAAATCGACTTGACTGAAATACTAGATATCTATAGGCTGTAAATCCTGGGCTAAGTAGGAATTTTAAAAGGCTTTTTTCTCAAACGAGCATAAATAGTTATCACAAGTGCTATGGAGCAGATATATGACTTCGAAAGACCTGTAATTTTAACAATGAATTGCAGAAACTTAGTCCGTATGACTCTCAGACATAAGGTACTTATGATACAAGCTTATTTTATTGGATACGGATAAAATTTTATGGTAGTGAAGGGTTGTGCAAAATGATGATGGTGGACAAAATTTATACCTGCTGGAGTATAGGGTTCACATGTAGATAATAAAAGAATTTAATTTGGAAAATCTTGTAAATATCAAGTGTTATAAATTCACCTCCTATGGAATGCATATCCTACAATAGTCGGGATGCAAAAGGATGAAAAGAAAAATTGTATTATCGGAAAATGTATCATTAGAGTTTAAATATCTACGTCAATAAGATTTTCAGTATGCGTTACCGGAGTTATTTGCTCCAAATTTAACGCTAATATCAAGCTCTTGAATTTAAGACACAAGAGCTGATATAGTTCTACGAATGTGTATCGCTTTGTCACGAAAATTTCCAGCCGCATACGTCGTATGCTGTAATAAATCTATAGGCTGATCAACTAACTTTGATATGGACACAAATTGGTCCGGTCTATATCGCCAGACACTGGAATTGGCCCGGTAACATTGATAATAAACTTGATACTGAGAGACTATCTCTGCACCAGGGATGCCAGACGCTTAGAGGCCGCAATAAAGCCCAGTAGGAGTCTCAGTCGTGAAATGCAATTTGACTAACCACGAGGCCTCTTTTGAAAACCGAGCATCAGTATATGGCTTGTGTTAAATGTATTGTAACTTAATAGATAGCCGGCTATCTGACAGATTTGGTTATATTGCCAACCTGCTCCTGCAATCAAACATTTTCATCCGGTGTTGATCGCGTTTACCGGAAAGTTCTCTTAGAAGACTTTTATCTTCAATCGGCCGCAGACAAACTACTAGAAATGGCCAAATTCAGACTTGTAATGACTTCAATGGCAGAACCTGTATCCTCCTACCTTTTGATTTAGATCAGTTAACACATTTAGAGCTTCCTTAAGAGGACTGAAGTCCACAGCAGCTTTACCGAATATATCGAGCGAATGTCCAAAATTGACAGGCAATTGGAGCAGGTTTGCATACTGGTTTATATCGAGTGAGGATAAATTAATAAATATTGAAGGAGTAAATGTGGATTGAGATTGCAAGTATGAATACAATATTGATGTGTGTATAACTCTTTGTGTACCAATAAGGACAATGTATAAATCAAGTATTGGGAAAAGCTACGTATGATTTTCATAGTTACAATTTAACCGGCGCGAAACGCGTCATACATGAATTTGAAACTACACGAAAAGAGGGAAATGACTAAGCTCGAATAGTCACATGACCTCGGATTTTCATGTCTAGGTTAACGTTCAATGTTTTCAGTCAAGACTCATTTAGCAGCAATTGACAGGGGTTGTACACTAGCAATTACCATCAGCATTGATAATATCCTGCATAAATCACGCCAAATGCTAGTCGACGTTAATGCATTGCATAATTGCCCTGCGCTCAGCAATTTGCTGCCCTTCGTTTAGCAATCTTGTCAAATGGCTGACTGGCTTTCTGTAATGGGTCAATGTATAAATGATTCTGGATTATGCCCACGATATTCGAAGCAACCCATATGTGAGATCGCTTCAGGGGTGTAACCCCTGTATATATGTTGAGGCCTTAGTTTCTAGGCATAAATTCGCACCGGAAATTTTCTACTTCTCCGTACTTCGGCGATAGCAGACATCGCTTCCTGAGATTAACCAATTACCCGTGGGACATCCCACCCCTCGCAGTCGCTCAGGATGGGGAAAGCAAGTGTAATAATAATACCCATGTCTATATCGTACTAACCCGAATAGGTTAAGTTAAACTCACAACTCATCAATACGCCAATCAGCCTGTCAAGTTATCGGTTTAAAGCGACAATAGAGGAGGGTGTCTGTAGGCTTTCGCTTAAAGCATTACTCTTGCTTTGCTTTATACTAGAAATATTTCTAGATACCATAAATTATAAAAATTAAATACAAGAAGTTTAGGGTGTAAGAATAATCTCTACCGCAAAATCCAATTGTGGGGGCAATAATGGTATCGTCACCTAGTTGACTTTCATTAATTTGTCATTGAAAATCTAGTCCACATAAGTTAAATCTTATTGATTTACTTACAGTGAATCTTTGAATACCTTACTCAAAACGAAATTCTACCACCCAAAGTATCTCCTGAGTGGATAATCATGATTGGACCTTGTACTAAATATTTTTCCTACACCCTAAACTTATTGTATTTAATTTTTATAATTTATGGTATCTAGAAATATTTCTAGTATAAAGCAAAGCAAGAGTAATGCTTTAAGCGAAAGCCTACAGACACCCTCCTCTATTGTCGCTTTAAACCGATAACTTGACAGGCTAATTGGCGTCTTGATGAGTTGTGAGTTTACCTTAACCTATTCAGGTTAGTACGATATAGACATGGGTATTATTACACTTGCGTTCCCCATCCTGAGCGACTGCGAGGGGTGGGATGTCCCACGGGTACTCCCAATTATCACTTGACTGACAGAAAACTAGATTCTTAGATTATTTCAACAAAAAGTAAGCTCTTTCAAATGAGTAATTATAGTTTCTCTTAAAAGGTATTGAATAGATATATCCTTCAACTCGTCGCTCATCTCTCTATCCAGAGACTAAGTCCTCCAGCTGAATGTATATTCTACCTGAAGATCAAAGTTAATTATTATAGAAAATTTTACAGGTCAGAACTCGAAATGACTCAGGTATGAGGCGTAGAGAAATTGCCCAGCAACTGAATGTGTCTATTTATCGAGTTGGCCACGCCATTCGGACCCAAGGAAATCAGCCCAAAAAACGACCTGTTCTAAAATTTAAACTCTCAGAGACGCAAGTCGATGAGTTTGAGAAATTAATTTGATCCTTTCGTGGCAGCCTCTAGATGATTTTTCTCCAAATAGCTGTGGATATTTTTAAACATTGGGGCGTAAGCGAGTTTGTGGTACAAGAGGCCCTCAAGAGGAGAGGATATTCGCACTGTAGAGCTGAGGTAAAGCCTTGGCTAAGTGAAAGAACTAAAATAGCTCGGAACGAGTGAACTGAGGCTCCCCTTGACTCGACGATTGAAGATTAGACGCCAATTCTTTGGACTGATGAAACATGGACAACTAGTGGCCAGTGTTCAATTACTTTTGTAACACGAATTATTGGTCTAATCATTTTTCATTTTTACTATGTACACGACCAATCAAAGGATTAAGTCTGGTGAAAGATACGATGAGACCTGCGTGGTGAACGCTTGTTGGAAGCGACTTAACTGGATTTTTGGGATAGCTTTGCTGCATAGGAGAAAGGACAATCATTATTTTGGGAGAAAGAATCAGGATCAATTATTTATGAGCGTTACTTTCATAAGGTTCTCCCTCTCATTGATTGCATGGTCTGCTTAAGACAAGATCTTTCTGTAATGCAGGATAACGTCCCATCACATTTATCGGCTTACACAATGGGAGAATTTCAGAAAAATGAACAAATCACCCATAAAATTCTCCCTATGCTCTCTAGATCTAAATTCAGTAGAATCAGATTGGAATAGAATGAAGTACTCATTCATTTCCACTATCCGGATGTAGATGATGGAAAGCAGAGGTCATACGATTAGCTACATGCAATTGTGAAGAAGGCATGATATAGTGCGACATTCGAAGACTTTATGAGTCTTATTCTGACCATGCTAGAAAAATGTCAAGCTGTTGTGGATGCTGGTGGTGAACCTACTAAATTCTTGCCATCTTAGATTGCGTATTTTATCGAAGAAAATTCGCTTAGTATTAAAAATCAGGCTTAGAAATAGAAATATAATTGTGCTTCGAATTTTCAGGCCGGTTTTTGCCATATATATTCTGAAATTTCATGGGGAGATTATGTATGAATTAGGCTAGACTGGAAATTTTACCTACCTTAAATCCCTGTCTCCTTAATTCACACGGTGCTTCGAATACCGTGGGCATAGTGTAAGCTCAGCCTTGATTAACTACAAAATTAGTAGGGAGAGCCCAGTCGGCTAGGCTCTTGCGACCAATCAGTACTTACTAGAATAATGTGAAGATTCTATTCTGTCGTTTCCTGTACAACAGAAAGTTGTTTACTTATCCCACTGCAATTCATTAATTATCGAACTTAACTCGCTCTATTTATCAAATATTTAACATCCATTTAATAAAAAAAAGTATTCTAAAGATCCCAAATATACTATAACCATTCTGTATTCCATTAAAGCAATTAAGAATCCAATGATAGATTGTATCGTTTCGTCCATCTTCGTCTTCAGGTTTCAATGTTCAGGAAAAATAAAAGACCATCAGATGGTTCTTTGCTTTAAAAGTTGTATCATCAGAGCCATTTATATGACTATCAAGCTATCGTATCTAAGTGTACTTCACCTAATCTTGGGGTGTTTGTCAAGTCTTGAAAATAAAATATTTGGACTACCAGCTATTCCCGAATGTAATCAAGATTTGAAGTTTATTTCCTCTTTTTTTTTTTCCCACCCTTAGCAGATATCTCTCCAAGTGATAAAGAAGCATTCATCATCTGCTAATGATATTTGAGTCTTTTTTGATAACTTCTTTCGTGTCTTGCTCGATATTTTCTCCTATTTAGAACGAAATGTAGTTAGTTCTGTCATCTTTAATTTGCTTCAGCATGCTTTGAACAGGCAGTCACAGTAATTTTTAATGGCTAGGTGATCCCAACAAATTTCTTGGATGCCAGAGGCTTCCTCAAGGATTTCTACTATCATCTATTCATCAATTTACCTCCAATTTCTTCCAGTAGCGTCAATGATTCAACTTGATACTTGTTATCTAACACATCAGAGGTAGAGTAATAGATTTTTACATTTATCTTTTATATTTGGTTGTGAAAATCCGTCTTACTCCGAAACACGACTTTGAAGCCATCTTCCGGAAATGTCCAAAAAAAGAGGAATACATAAGTAGTCAATTTTGAGTCCTTCCTTAAATTGAATCTCATTACACTTCTGGCGTGGGTTATCCTCATATCAAAAGTGATGGGGTGAACAAAGAAGTTAGGTCATTCATAGCTGATCATGGTGAATACAAAACGATATGGGAATCAAACCTACTAAAACGATTCTCTATAAGATCAACGTCAACATAGAATTATGTTGAAACATTCAGGGACCGCTATAACTAAAATATTAAATTTCTCGATTCGATTTATAAGCGATTTTGAGTTTGTACAGCTTTAGAAAATATCCATAGGGCATAAAACATATGAATATATGTTTTTTCACCACCAAAAAGTCAACCCAATCCGACGTTAAGGTTATCTTGCTCACAATTGAGCCCTGCTTTAGAGAAGGCAGTGAGTCGATAGTATAACGATCCTATTAACATGAACGGAAGTACTTATATTAAATAAGTGAAAAGTGAGCGCCCGAGTAAGAAAACGAGACATAATTTTCTCAGTTGGACCTCGAACAATTGATGTTTTCTACCAGATATAGAGAGGGATACTTGCATTAGGTTTAGATGCAGTGCAACCTCTAAATAGGCATTCGACTGTGTGCAAATAAAATAAACATGAGACCTACGCCTAGCTCTTAAATTCATCGCTAAATAAAACTATACAAATAATGCCCGTGGTTTTACCACGAAACCAAGGTCGTCATAACTATTTGTTTTTTCGGAGTGCGAAGAAAGATTAGTATCCTCATATGAAGAAGGTCTTTGCGAACTTGAGCTTGATTTCCGACTTGATAATGAGATATTGCGAGCTGGCTGGGGAAGTTCTAGGTGGGATGGTGAGGGCATAGGCGAGCCATTTTCAGAAGATAATATTTCTTGTGAGTTCAAACTAGAGGAACGACTTGGTACTGGCGAGTTCGGACAAGATTGCGTGACACCTCCAAAGAACCCAGCTTGAATTGCTCTAACTCCAAATAAGTCCCCTTCGTCTAATGGCCTCTGTCCGACAAGTTTTTCGCGGTCAGTTTCTTTGTTTGCAGCCTCAAGATTAGCAAGTCTAATTTTCTTCTTCAGGCTAGAATGCAGTTAGCTTAAATGAAAATATTTATATCCTATGGCACATACTCCCGTTTATTTAATGCGACTTTAATAAGACCAGCAATGAATGTGAGAACTACAAGGGAACTTAAACCGGCACTGCAGGAATTTCTCAGAATTAAACTTTGGTCTTATCAGTTAACTTACGCAAATAAACTGTTGGTACCGAGTCCAAGTAAACTCATTTCGAACAAATTAAATTATATATATATGACACAGTAAACTGGACAAGGTCGACGGCCCGTGTAATGTGAATTAAAAGATAGAAAGAAAGATAACGTAGCAGGACAACAGATTTTAACTTCGTTGAGAGATAATCCGCAACCTAACAGGTGTTAAAACGGAATAATTGTTCTGTGAAGGGGTATAAATATTACCAGCTTATGCAAAGACAATAATCCCAATTATATTATGATCAACCTCCCGAAAAGATTCGAAACATTGACAATAGCGAGTGACTTGAAAATGTGACGATGAGAAAAAATCCAGATGAAATACTTTTGTAGTTGTTCAAATTTTGAGAACTTAAGCTTTTCAAGAGATGTTGCCTTCCAGAGAAAATTGAAGAAGAGATTTTCCGTAAAATAGTACCCGCCAGGAAACTTATTCAAAATATTATTTGATTAGATGATCAAAGGAACTTCGAACGTAACAATTAAGGTAGGACGTCTTGAATCAGATACACAATTAAAAGAGCGGCTATCGGCTTGGTATGAACAAGACCGAGTGTTGTGATGTTTTTATTTGAAAATGGAGTAGGAGCCTAGATCGCATAGCATCCATCTGATTATAGGCCTTACTAGCAGTGGTGAAGACAAAGCTAGCAATTAGTACAGGGGGGGGGCCAGGAACGCTTATAAACTCTCGAGGATCTTCCCTGGATAAATATAGTATAGGGGCTAAAAAGAAGCTAAATTCCTCCTAAGGTTGACAAGCCTATCTGTTCCAAACCGACGTCCCCTGGCCAAATCGGCTCTAGAATTGGACTCTATTCGTCAAAGCTTCATATTGAAGTAGCTAATCCCTTTCGCACCCAATAATTGGATTCCTTAGCACCTCGAAATCTATCAACACTTACAAATAATGGTACCTTATGAAATATACATCATAGCCGAATCAAAAACTACAATTTATGAATCTCAAGTTTTATTAATTGAGAAATTACCGTATTTTCCTCTAGCGACACGTAAAATTGGGATAATCGAATACATATGGTGAGCGTGACCGTCGATCAGATATGAGCTATAGCTGGATATAATTCGTACGAGGAAAAGGGTTGTGATTGGCTTCAAAAGTAATCGGAGCCAATCAGTTCATCTTATTTCAACCACAAATCCAAATTTCAACTCTATGTGCTGCACAAGTTTCAATAAAAACTTATGACACGGTACGCGATTTTAGGTTAGCTTTCCGCGATAATGGGCCAAAGCCTAATCAGAGTCAAAACATACTTGCCTGAAGTCGCATCCAGTAAATGAATTCTCGGTATATTAAGCGATCTTCTATGATCAGATACCCTAATTAGGTTAGTACTAATTTAAGTAATCGTAAGGCTAAGGATTTCTAACGAGAACATGTTGTGGCATTTGTGTATTGCTTTTCGACGAGGGGTGAGCCGGGGGCTAGTTTCAATTCGCATGCCAGCTTTTCATTATCACCAACTTCTAACCATAAGTAGACCTCCTATAATCATTCAAATCAAAGATTTTGATGTCGGTTTCTAAGTGGAAGCTCATTCAATTATGTTCAATGTCTGTATTTAAAAGCAAAATTTTATAGTTGTGTTGTAATATTGCTACTTAGGTCTTGAGTAAATATGTAGCTTCGGGTTATTCGTTCAAATGCCATTCATTTCTCAAATTCTCATGTAGAGGATGTGAATATACAAAAGGTGTTAGAATTTGACTTCAACAAAACGAAATAGGTCAACTTTGATGGCGATGATGTGAGGTTTAGAAGTAATATATTCTGGTTGTCGGGTCAAAGAAGATTTGCTTATTGCTGTTCTTCATCCTACTCTAGGTACGACAAGAGGCTATGACTAACCGAAAAATTACGTATTCTGTAGCGAAACATGTTACCATCATACATTGTTCAAAATGCTTCTTACATGCATAGCTGTCCGAGCTTAATTCTTATTCGAACATAATTTGGAAAGCACAAAAAAATTGCTCTAGCTAGAAGAGGGTTTTCATGGAATTCCCACAAGATCACTTCCCAGTGATAATTTCTCTAGACTTCGCTGTGTCAGCATGACGTCCCAGGTCGGATGGTAGTGTGGTATGCCATCCGGGCCCTTCTCCTGAGTAGAGTCTGGGTAGCCAGAGCACCTACTCCACTTAAGACGGGAGATGGTTAGTTCGAATCCAACAGAACTAACCACATTTCGCGCGGTGGATATTTGCAAAATGGTGGAGGTATGTTTGGATAATCCAGGGTTTGCGATCTCCTTGGGATATTAACGGTTGAGGGATGACCAATTGTGAAGAGAGGAAAAGCGATTGTACTTCGTAGTAGCATTCACAAATAAAATCTGAAGCATAGGTGTATCTAATGAGAATTTGTATCATCTAACATGTAGATAAACACTGTCACTGTGCCATAGCCTAAAGGCTGCATACACATTAAATGATAATTAAAAAAAAAAAAAAAAAACATAACGTCTCTCAATTGTCCATCAGAAGAGTATCGAGTGCGTTATGAGGAAGTCTCAGACAGTGTCAACTTCTCCTCTAATATTTGATGCTAGAGGTGTGGTCCATTATGGGTAGAGGATCAACTTGTTCTTCCAGCCACAATTCGAGACTCGGGATCATGAAATCCTAGTTTTTAGATGACGAGAATCGAATCAATTATAGCTCTAGATCCGTGTGTGAATCTGTTTGGATGGAATTAATTAACTCAAAGGAAGAATATGAAGAGATCCCACCGTCTTGATTTGCGAGAAAATATTTCAATAATAGGTTTCTAACGCTGAACTACTGAAGGAACAAGAAGCAATCGGAATACAGAGATTTTTTTTTTTTTTTTTTTTGGGAAGAGGGGGGGGGGGGGGGGGTTATTTTGCTATTGTTTCAAATCATTCCAGCAATAGGATTCATCTAGAGGAAATTAACCAAAAGATATGACATCGAGCCATGACGATGGCATGGTCCAGAATCGGAAATCCTGCTATAATGTTTTACAGATGGTATCGAAATTAAAATGTCACCTACACTTTAGTTTCTACTAAGTTCACTTTATCAACACGTTATTAGTTGCCAACATTGTGTATATTTAAGTCGCTAGTACGGCCGTCTCTCCTCTTTGGCCTAGTCATCTAGCTTCCAGATAGTAGCTGCCCTCTCGTATCAATCCTTTAATTATAGCATGCTTCATATAGATAAATATGGAGCTGAGTTGCTTTCATCTTTGGTGCCCTAATTTGTGATGACGTTTATTTATTTATTATTATTATTATTATTATTATTTTTTTGGTAGTATACGTAACAATTTTGGTGTCTATCTACATTTAAATTGCTTCTATACTAGAACCTATCACTCCCCATAGGACAGAATAGGTATGAGCTATTGCATTGTTCTAATTTTGGAATTATGTGTCATATGTGTACGTACATGTAATTGTGTTGGTAGACAACGGTAAACGGGCGTAAATTACGATGATTATATACATGTAGATATATTTAGGGAAATGTTAAAACCACCTAGCTGTGTAATTATCAATTCGAAGGATCATTATCTTGTCAAGTTAGTGATACCGATAGTCCCCTGAAATGATAACTGCAGCCCCCTGTATCGCAATTTTTGGTGGATCTTTTCTTAAGACGTAGGCGGTAGGGCCAGCCTAACCCAAAATGTTAGAGAGACAAGGTCAATTTTACCTCACAATCAACAAGACCCTGTCAAAATGATAGATATGAGAATTCTATTTATGTTACCTAGTCAACAATCTAGCAATCCAATATTTGGATTGATGAATTTATGATGAAAGTGACAACATCGACATGACTACCGTTATATCTTTCAAATTTAAATAATACTTTCTTCCACAACGAATTAGTTTCTTCCCTTGGTTTTTTATTGAATCAATTTCCAATAATAGTAATGTCAAACGTTCAACCACTGTCATTACCCGCCGGAGCTTAATACGAGTCGTCTGAAGCCCTGTTTTCATCTTGCCAACAGCATGCCAAACAGGCTGGTTACGTATTCATAAAGCAAAAATTTGAAAGACGCAATGCAATGGCTGTCTAATACACTGATTGTAAATCTTCGAGAAGGTCTAAATCAAAATATAAAAACGATGATACTTTCCGACAACGCACACGAAATACCTACAAAACTAGTATTGTTTCTTCCAATTTTCATGTCCAAACTAACGTTATGGTCAGGATCTATCACCTCACAGAAAGCAAGAGAGAGTGTTGACGGTCAGTGGACTCTTTATTTTAAATATCCTGAAATTTTTTTTAGGTTATGAGCTAATGCGGGACATTATACTTCCTATGGATGACAGCTATGAGCGTGGTGATAGCAGATAAACATAGTACTAAATAATTGAGAGAAATCTCTTCATGTAAGAAATAAGGAGGAATAGTTTTTCTATCTGTTAAGAACTACACCTCTTTATATACACTACATACATACATAGATCGATGTCTTTATTTTACTAAAATCTTCTATAGCATTACATGTAAACAGTGATGTAGATTCTATAGTAATTCCATAGAATTCCATACATCGATATAGTTGTAAAGAGTACCAAGGCTATAATGATATATCGTTATAGTCAGTGCTTAGTGATAGCACTACCCCTGAATATCTTTACCATAAACTGCCTAGCTACCACAATTTTCGGTGCATAATTACGAAGCATGTAACAGCCCCTCTTTTATAGAGCATCATCACCTAGATTCAGAAAGAAAAAGTCGTGTCCGAGAATTACTTTCAACTGGAGCTCGGCCTAAATAGATAGGTTTAATCCTCACAGAGGAGGACCCAACTATATCCACTTTCCATAGGGAAATACATAAATCCAACATTAGGGCCGGGGCTGAGAGAGAAGAAATACGGGGCCAATCAAGTTCTCAAACCTTAATTTCTAATGTGCAGCGATAATAGAGAAATAGTGAATTATATATCCGGTATCAATGATATTTTCTACAATTTGTAGGGCACTCCAATATGCTAGACATCACTTTGAATGACTATTGTGGATTGTACTTACAAGACCAATGAATATGATATGCCGCTTCTCCATTTGATAGCAGTGAATTATTATAGCAATTCATTTCTAATCGGTCTTTGCTTTTTGGGATCGTAATAGTCATAATAAGCAGTCATGCAGAGGATGTACATCGACAAGTTAAAATAGAAGCAACTGTCCATCGAGGGTTTGAATAATTAATTTTTACAATAGTTGATAGCATAATATATTATGTAAATTTTAGCCAGGTTATGCTAATTATTTTAAGAAATTTCTACCAATAATAGGGCTCAAAGTCCAATACAATAAGGGGGGGGTTTTTTTAAATTTTTTAAATTTTTTAATAAAAAAGAATAAAAGTCTTTTCTTTATAGGCAACGAAAAAATTACTTAATGCTGTGGAGAATGATTGTAAATAAAACTTTACTAGTGGCCGCCTAGGTTTTAAAATATGCCATGGATATATTATTGTTATAAAAGTCACATTTTAAGATGACTGGCCAATAATTTAAAATAGCGTAGAAAAAATAATTTCTTCGGAAAAAATCTATAATTAAATGAACAAGGGGCTATCGGTATCACCCGCCGCAACTTTGGCTAAACATTTGATTTTATATCTCCCTCCTAGTATTTCTATCGATTATTTAGGGAAGGGCGCCATTCGGGAGCGCCCACCCTTTTTGATAACCTCTTTTACCCCTAAATGCCAAAACTATGAGCAATTTGACACCAATTCTTACATTCTCACTTACATCTCCAATTTTTCTAAAAAATTAATCACTTAAACTATATCAATGTTACACCTTCATTTTCGAATATTTCGTTCAATCTAACTTCTCACAAATCTATATCTCTGCCTCATTTCTTACCTAAGACCTGAATAATATTTTGTAAAACTTAACTTCGATGGGTTTTGTTATGAGATACACGAAAGTTACCACAACAACGGCAATGGCATTACGTTTAAGTTACAGGAAAAAAAATAAAAAAATAAAAAAAGGCCATGGGCTAGGGGTTTTTGGACAGGCTCGACTGTATCTTGTTTCTTCAGCGATGTAATTTTAGATAATTGTTTATAATTACGAACGTATTGCGTAATAAGCTCCCTTGGGGTATTGAAAGTTTGTAATGACGAAAAAAGTTCGTCGTGCATTATAAGCCCATACATGAATTACGCCAAGGAGTATCTAAATACTAAGGACGATAACTTCTCGCACTCCTCGTATGAAAGTGACTACAAGGAGGTGGAACTGGTAGTTACTAATTGGGAAGTGTCAGAACGTAAGTTTTGGTTTGAGGGAGGAATCCCGAATGAAGAAGAGTCAATTATTGGTTGATAGTAAGTTACTTATTGGAATGAATTGAGAATAGGATATGATGTAGGATGAGGCATAATTTCAGAGGTGTTGATGAAAAGAAAACATAGAGAAATAGTTAAATTGATGAATATATATTTTAGACGTGTAAAACAGGTGTGCGTTAGAGAAAGATACTTAAGAGATAAACGTGTAAAATATATAGGAAATATATTGTCTATCTAGGAATGTACATCACATTTATATATAGGTGAGATGCGCAACACCCGCTCGCTTTGATCCTAACGTTTATCTCCCATGTCAACTCCGGTGGCGAGAAGGGCTTAGATCTTCACCGGACTTTGGATTTTGGTCTTGGGGACATAGTAATATTAGTATATTTTTGCTTGGGTCTACTCTAGTCTATGGACAGTCATTAGTATCTCGGCGAGGAATCGTCAGAAATTTTCGTATTTATTGGCGTGGTAGCGTAGAGGAAATCCATACCAACTATGGGTTAGTGATAATACCTTATTTCTGACAGAAAGTCTTGAAAAATCTAATTCGACTGAGTGAGTTCCTTGAAGATCGGAAATGAACTTCTTGATGCCAAACTCACAGACTCATCACCGATGCTACAAGCAACAAAGCACGAATCCAACAACTTCTGAAGATGTCATCTGAAGAGAAAGATAAAACTTAAATCCAACTGCTGGATTAGCCTCTGTAAGTTTCTGGAAAAAGAGAAAGCAGATGAGAGACCTTGCGTTATCAGATTTAGCATCACCTTCATAAAAAATGAGGCTCAATGTGTGCACAAAATTATGCAGATTAATTTTTCGACAGTATTTTATTTCGTACGTTAGATCTACATAATGAGAATGAGTATTTTCCTCATCCTCATCTTTTTGGGATAAAACTCACGATCAAGTAAGAATTATAGCTGTAAGAGGAAATCTAGAATTTGCACTTTCAAAATCCACCGGCTCGCCTGTGAAAAGTCGAATGCAAACGGGGTATGACAATTCTGGTTTCTTTTGTGCATACAAAAATCTTTAATTTTACCAAAATTATTAGAGCCATGTCCTATTTTTTTTGTAATCTATACTGAATCTAATCCTTCTAGGAAACGCCACGATATCTCTTATACATACATCTGGATGAACGATTCTACACTTATCTCAGAGGAAATTCTCAACAAAATCACAGTCATTTTCTGCGCTGAACGTACACCTTTAATCTCGCTCCTGTTTTCACTATGAAATAGAAAAGCATTTGGACCACTCAAATCTAGTGATTCCACTTAAGTCCTCTTAACGTCAATAAACACCTGTCCCCCACACTATCTCCCCATCTAAATTTTAAACCTCCGTTAAATTTTCACTAGGTGTAATCTCCTCTTCTACCAAATCTAGATCCTCAATCCCAAGGTTATACCTCCTCTCCAATTCTCTGTTTTTGTCTTCTGCGTGATCCGACTCCATCCTATCCCCATATCTTGTATAAACCGCAAGATAGCTCTAGTTGCTTTCACATCTCCAAAAGTCTCTTTCGTTCTGGCGAGACCTCTACGTAGTCGGCTGTCGTCGACTCTCTTAGCATTCCACATATCACTTCTCCCTCGTCGCCACTTGCGATAATATGTGGCAGATGGCGGACTGTCTGCCTGTAAGTTCCCGAGCAATCATTGCATGTGTCATTTTTAACTCTCTTGATTCTATAAAAATAGACTCCAATAACTGCATGCCCCGACTTTAATTAATAATATTTTTCAGCTAGGATTTTCCCGAGAATTAGCAGCTATTCGACCGAGGCTGTTATTCTGCTGATATAGTTCATACGTTTCCCTTCTTTCTAGCCCTCGACGCTCACGCTGTTTTTTAAAACAGATTCGACTTCCTTTCTACTTCCGCTGTGTGATTAGTCAGACCAAATATGCTAGTGAAGCGATTCCTTCCACACATTGTCTTGCATTTATTGCAGCTTGTTTAGCCACCTCATCCGCTCTTTCATTGCCTTCAGTATTCGAATGTTCATGGGCCCATCGAAAATTTACACTGATCCCAAGTTCCTGTAGCCTATTAGTATTTTCGTGAATCCTACAAGCTAGTCACTGGCCAGGCCTTGGTCACAAATCTTTTATTCTGATTATGGCAGATTTTGAATCGGACCACACATTAATCATTTGAATTTGAGCCGAGTATGGTCTTGTCGCCTAGGACGTTGGTCATGCCCCTGATCGTTCCGATCACAGAGCGATGTCAAGTGCATGATCAATTCCATACAACTCCGCTTCAACGACTTTTCTGTTCTTCCCAGGGTATACCTTTCGGGTATACCATATGCTATCTCCCATACTCCAAACCACTCCCGTGCCAGTCCGATTGCTTTCCAGTTTGGACCCATGAGTCCAAAAGGAAAGCTCGTCACGGCCGTTGAGGTGGCTCATCGCTTTGTTCCTCGCATCTACATGGTTCGGTAGAACTATGAAATTCCCTGGGAACATATGGTATTTTACTCTCTCTGTACTTTCAATTCAAAAGATGAGTCTATGTCTGTCCTCTCACACAATTTAAATGCAAATCGTTGGCCGAGGTTCTTTGGCCTTGTGGATAACTATTACCAGTTCGACTCTTGTTCGCCTGGTTGCGCATGTGCATCTCCCACCTTTGAATTTCTGGTAAAATTTCTCGCAAAACGTTATCTCTGGGCAAAGTCAAAAGTATCTGTTTATACCTGGCCTATGGTTTTGGCAGGATTCTTCTGCTCAGTCTTCTTCAGAGTAAGAGTCTTCCTACAAGGTTGGAGGAGATGGTGTTTTTGTTGATGCCTCCTAGTAGGATTAACCTTAGTTATTCTTTAATGCCCGCTGCTACTACTTCCATTGTGGCACGTATATCGGGGTCTAAGATGGACTCGTAAAGTGCTGTGAATTACTTTATGAGTTGTTACACTTCGGTTAGTCCTGAATTGAAGACTCTGAATTATTCCTCGATGAGATTTGATAGATCTTCGCCGATTTAAGTTTGATATGAGTTCTTGATGTGGAAATTACTGTAATGCGCTTCATCGCTCGTTTAGATTTCTTTAATTTTTGTGGGGATGTAAGTTTTCTATGAATTCGTCTTGGGAATGCGAATGCTGAGGTGAAGCCATTGGAATTTGAATGGAACTAGAAGGCTTTGGTGTTAAATTATCATGTAAGTTGATCATTTTCGGTGCTTCATGTGATTTTGTTTATTGTCATTCGTTGCTAAGGTAACTAACCGTACCGATATTTGTTTACCGAAACAAGGGTCTAGTCGGGAATTCCTATGATGATTGGCTAAGAAAGGCATACATAAATCATAGCCAATTTAGTTGGTGCCAGCCCATGCTAGCTATATCTCAGGGAGTTTGGCAGAATTCTGTTTAAGACTTAGCGCGCAGCAACTTAACAATTCCCATTTTTAATTGGCCACCTTCTCAAGAGTATAGCCTCACTATATGAATAATCCCTGGCAGTCCCGTTGGAACTAATATACAAAGGCTCTCCTGTAGCATCACTACCTCAAAAGATAGTTCTTGGAACAGGCAGAGTTCTAGCCGCGACAGTGACAGACATTTTGATCGCTTCTATTGTGACAAAAAATAAGTCAGGCAACGTCACAAATTTTGAACAGCTACGCCTTAAGAGTGTGGGACATGGGAGATGTAGTATGAAGCCCTCGTTGATGGACGTATTTTTGGTAAGAACATCCCAAGAAAAATCCGGTGCGATCTTTTATTCGAGAGCTACTGACTGCATTAATTGCCATCGATTGAGAGGAGAGCGAAACCTAACTTGTTTTCAAGGATGTTTTGAAATTAAATGTTCTAAATGGTCCAGCTCAAGTGGATTGGACAAGGAGAATTAGTGTTATTTTGAGGAATTTGGCTTAACTTTCTACTCAGAAAAGGGCCCCACATGAAAAATTCGGGTTTGGCGCAACAACCTAAAATAATCTTATAACAGCTTATACAATAAATAATCATTTCCATACACAATGACGAAAATTCCTCATCTGCCAATCAAGAGGTTTCCAACATACGAAATATATGCGCGTTTTGCCCCCAGTGCTCTGGAATCTATCGCTTACATACGAAAAAAATATATCGAAAAGGCAATTTATCCTCGCGACATCGGTATTTGCCTGTTTAGAGGCATTACCAAGAATGATATAACTACTAAAGCTCTCAATCATGCTCTCACCAATGTCGCATCATCGGTGGCCCCTTTTAAAGTCGAGTTTCTTCGGCCATTCCGAAATAAGTCAGCAGAAAATCGAAAATATCCAGCTTCTGTCTATTACGAGATTAGTAACTCGCCATTTAATCTTCTTTGTGCAGACTTTAGAATATTATTTAAGGAACTACTTCCCAGGAAATGTGCCCGTCCTGAAATTAATCGATCTTTCAAAATTGGCATAACGGGAGAAGTTGAGAGCTACGATAAGTCGGATGAAATTGTGAAAGAGCTTCAAAAAGTTGAATTACCCAAGCCTATATTATTTGATGCCTTTGTCCTAGCTACTAGGCCTAACCACAAGATATTATCTGAATTAAATGATGAAGTCCTAGAATATCCTTTCACAGCTGATGAGGAGACTTTCAAAATTTACATACAAAATGTTACAGCAAAGCGAGATGAATATGTAGAAAAAATCCTCAAAAAACTTGGGCAAGAAAAGAAAAATGGCTGAGAAAAAAAGACATATGAAGAGGTAGCTGCTTCTAAAATCTTCTATTGAACAAGAGTTACAGACGTAAGGCCACCATAAAGTAAAGGCCGCACCAAGGTGAGAGATGATTTGATTTGGTTTTAGGTGTAGACTAATTTTAACCTCCTAGTGACCTATATGAACAATAAGATCTTCAATAGACAATAATTTCATGAATTTCGTGAGCATTAATCCTTGGATACTTTAATCCTTGCGATTGGCTCCGACCCCGGTTCATCTTTAACTGGAAATCTAACTCTATCAAAAATCTAATTTTCTGTCACCCCGACATTTTCAACAGTAAAGTCTTCCCACCGTGTATCTTATTCCTACATATAGATAGCCTTACATAAAATACTACTTAAGTATATCTATAGGCGAGTCTAGCAAATTTAAAAGGAAGTTATGAAAAGCTTGATCTAGCATGTCAAATAAATTAGATCTACTCGTAGCATATCGACTTTTAAAAAATAAGATGTTTGGTGTCTCTATGGCATGTTTTCATTACACACCCCCTAGCAACTCAGTGATATTATTGACTGCCTATTCTCAGGTTGATTGTTCTTGTTCCTCTGTTTGTACGTCTGCATCTCCTTGATGGGTCTCTGGATATCTAATTCTCAGAATGGCATTATTTGATCAAATGAGAAGCCTTTGCGTATACCCGCAGTGCCTAATACCAAGAAATGACTCTACAAATCAAAAGCCAGCTTCTTCAATTAATAAAATTTGATGGCGCAATTCAAATAATGCTTGTAACTATGCGACTTTGTTTTTCTTTTTAATTATCTATTTTTAGGACCTAGGCTGAAGCCCTACATCTATCTAGATCCAGGACAGTTGGAGCCAGCATGGTACACATACTATGGTGTGACCTACTCGTTCGCACCATTTTCCAACGAGTATTTTATACAAAAGAATATTGAAGGAATTTTTTTTTTTAAAAAAAAAAAAATAAAAAAAAATAAAGTAAAGTAGAAATAAAAAGGATCTTTAGTGAATTTAGCCCACATTTCTCACATTAGCCTCCTCCCAGTATTCTTTTTAAATGTCCATTCAATTAAAACCTTCCACGCATTCAGTCAAAGATAGGTAAATCAGGATTCAGTCAAAGCAGCCGGTAGTCCTAGCGAAATTCTTAAAACTTGTTAAGGCAATTATGTCCAAGGAGTTGACTTACGAACTCATTTATTGTCGAGCCCTTTCTAAGTTTACGTGTAATTTGTGTATAAAGTCTGCAGCGAACAAAATGAGTGGGAGAGGTCTCTTGCCCACAGACGCACTCAAAGTTTGCTTCAATATGGAAGCGGCGATGGTATCCCGCAAAGTCTCCATGTCCTATCCTAGCAGCTATAAGATTGTGTAGTAAATGACGGGTTAAGAAGAGCTCTGGAGGCTTGTGACGGCGCATCTGTAGATCTGATTCTCGATAGTGAGCTGGACAAGCTGTTGACCACCACTCATCTAGTAAAGCCTGACGGCGTTGGTGCATAAGCCGTCGAAGGTAGGCTAACGTAATATATCTAGGTGATATGTCTATTGCTGGAAGTTTATGTAATGCAGCGCGAGCTTCCGCATCTGCCTCCTCGTTCCCACTTATCTTAGAGTGCCCTGGCACCCAATTCATTTCGACTTTTTTTTTTTTTTTTTTTTCGAGCAACGTCGTGAAATTTTCGGGTCAGCAGTAAACATGAAGAGGCCTTTCCCGTCCTTAGTGCTTCCACCGCTGCTTGGTTATCAAGCAGTACAAATATTTTCTCATCGCTTTGTCTTGCAGCGAGTGCGGCTAGAAGTGCAATGGTAGCTCCATATATTTCTGTATCGTAGATCTCACCGCCATGCAGAATCTCATTCCCTCTCTTGAAAGTAATACCTGCTCGTTTGAGAGCGAATCCCCATGAAGAGCGGCCGTGGCCCTCAGATGATCCATCCGAGTAGGCACAAATTTCTAATGGACCAACTTGTGTTGTTCATCGTTTATGGGCCTCAATTTTTTGTGGTTTACTTTCAAATTTTCCACGATAACTCTTAGCAGTCAATGGTTCAGCAGCCTCAGCAGGGGGAAGTTGTCGGAAAGCTCGTTGAACGCGTGACATTTGGGTTTCGGACCGTAATGATAGTCTCTATTTTATTTTATACTTAAGTGTACCTACGTTAGGACACACAGTTGCTCGACTTCGTAAGGAATGTCGATTATCTAGTGAATTCAATCTAGCTGCGAGACGAAGACGAAGACCTTCGAGCAGTATCCGGGCTGGTGGGATTCCTCCTTCTCTATGCGACACTAAATTCGGCATTGTTTTCCACACTGGGAGTGCCGCTCTCAAGCCCTGATGTATAACTTTGTCAATGAGGTTGCAAAGATGTGTCGTCTGAGGAGTGATTAATCCTTTCCTTGTTGGTCGTGACATTCCTGGCCGCCACACATCTGCACCGTAGGTCGCCACTGGGATCACACATGCTTCTACTGCAGTGACCAACGCCTTTGGAGCTGCTCCACGCTCAACAGAATTTACTCGGCGCAAGTGGTGAGCAATCTTGAGGGCTTTGCTGCACCAGGTCGCTACGTTATATTTAAAATTAAGTCGGCTATCAAGGTGTACTCCAAGTCAACGAATGTGATCAGCTGGATCAATGATCCTATCACTGACGAGGGTGCTCACAGGATCTTCTCGGCGACGTCCTTGGAACTGTATCATCTCAGACTTTTGTTTATCGAAGGAGACGGCATTATTTCTTGCCCATTCCAGTAAACTATCTACTTCCTGCTGTGCTTTTGACGCAGACTCTTTGATTGTGCGATCAATGCCAAGGATCCCAATGTCGTCAGCATATCCAAAACGCGCTCTTACGTTTCCACTTTTCATCGGTTCTGCCAAATGTAAGAGAAATAGAAGGTGTGAGATTGGGGAGCCTTGTGGTACACCACACACTAGCTTCTGTGGTGTTGTCGTACCCCAAAATATCTCACTTGAACAGATCTATCTTTGAGAAAGGAATAAGACCATCGCAGAATATTATCTGACCAGCTTTGTTCTCTCATTTGCCAAATTAGCTTGTTATTTAAAACAGAATCAAATGCCCCTTGAACATCAAGCGTAATAAAGGTTGATGCCCAGCCTTATGTCCGAGCTTCTTCTATGTCGTGTACCACACAAGAAACAAGGTCAGTTGCTGACCTTTTTGTTAGCGCTCCAAACTGTTGATGGCTTACAATATCTGATGTAATCGCTAGGTAAGACATTCTCTTTACGATTAACCTCTATAAATCCTTTCCAAGACATGAGAGAAGCGCAATCGGTCTCCAACCTTTGGGTGATGAGGGGTCACGTCTAGGCTTTGGGAGAAAGACTACTTCCGCCAATTTAAAGTTGTAAGGATGGTGTCCAATATGAACGCAGGCACGGAACTGATGAGTTATGTGTTTTCCAATTGACCCCCCAGAAGGCACTTAGTAACTCCACTGAAATTCCATCCACTCCGGGGCGGGTATTATTCTTTCCAATAGTACAGTAACGTACTTCTGTCTCGCTGATCTCTCCTCCCCATGAAATCAAGTCCTTACCTGGTTCTGAACAAAGAGGTAGGTCGTCCGTAGCATGATGTCTTCCCAGTAAACAATCTCTAAGAATACACGCACGTTCGGCTTGGTTAGAGATAAGGTGCTCCTCATATATCAGAGGGGGAGGAATCTTTGGTTTTCTTGGATTTACCCAGCGTGTTAGCTTAAATACTTCTTTTGGAGACTCCATTTTTTCTACTATTCCCTTCCAGTATTCCCTCTTTGCAGCAGACACTGTTTTTCTATAAATTTTTGCTTGGGCGGAGCGATCAGGTGAAGTGACTGATAATCCATAGGTAAGTTGAGCAGCCTTGCATTCCGAGGTCCACCATGGTGCCGATTTACCATTTCCACCACGAGGGCGTCTGCCGACTACCTTGAGAGAATCCTTCAAAACTCTACAGATGTCCTCTGTGGCTTTTTCTATATCTTCTACTGAGTTCAAAGGAGGCAAAGGTGGAACCCATTTTGCTACAAAATTTGCGTAGTTTGGGAGCTTATCTCTTGGTACTTTGAGTGGGCCACCATTTTTGGGGGCTCTTTATAGTGCTAGGGATAAAGCCGCAAATTGTAAAGTGATCACTAGTCATACAATCGTTCCGCTCTACCCATGCACTTGCTCCATTTATGTTTGTCCAAACCAAGTCAAGGGTGTTACCTACTCGATGTGTGGGTTCTCCAATAATTAGGCAAGATAAATTGTTTGCTTCTGCCCAACATTAGATTTTTTCACCCTGTCCATACGAATGTGCTGCACCGGGTTGCCAGGCCGAGTACACTGAATTGAAGTCGCCAGTGGCCACAGAGTGAGAAGGAGGAGTCCAGCTTAGCAGAGGCTGAACAGCTAAAGAATTATGAGGCTCTTTGTACACATTTAAAAACATTATATCATTGACTATGACCCAGCAGTAGTCGCCAGTCGACAAATTCGATGGAAATAGCTGATTGGCAACTATTTCAGTTGCGTTTTTCCGAGTATAAGTTACCGCCCTGGGGCGCGCCTCGTTGCCTTCAAAAGGTATATGACAGTCATAGTAAGGATGCGATTTAGTCTGGCCAGACCATCATGGCTCTTGTATTAAGAGAACATCAAAATATAGTTCGCAGGCACGAGCTAGTGTGATGTCCTGAGTTTTCCCTCCTCTTCCCACATTGATTGACATGAATTTAAGAGAATGGGAGAGACGACGACCCTGCTGGTCGCCCTTCACAAGCGTCTAGCATTATCTGTCGGGGACTCAACAGATGACGCTAGGTGATTTTCAGTACTTGTGGTTTCGGATTGATGCTCTGCTACAATATCCATGTCGCTTTCAACAGTTTTAGCTCTTTCTTCAGCAATCTTGGCCCGAATCACAGCTTGATATTCTCGATCACCTGCTTGGCGAAAAGTTTTTATAATTGCTCTTTTGTGAGCTTTTCGGCGCGAGTAGTGCGAACAAGACACTTGTGGCTGTCTGATCGAAGGGGACCTCCACAGTTTTTGCATTTAGTTGAAGCCATGCGCAAGTCTTCAGAATGCATGGTTGAGCCACAGTTACCACAGGAGGGTGCCCTCGAGCAGGTTTTTGGTGAATGGTGGCCATTGCAACGTTTACAAAAGTCTAATGGTTGTCTTTTCTTAAATTTCATAACAATTCCTGACTCATCGAAAACACGGAATCCTGGGCGAGGGGCTTTAGAAAAATAAGCCATCCATGTTCGGTGAGGGGAATCTGGAGAGTTACGTCCAAAAGGTCTTAGAGAATCTAGGCAGGCCGGAGACACTCGTTCAATTTTCGTCAGTCAGCGTCTCTTTAATTACTTCTACTCTCCCGTTTAATGTCAGAATTGATTTTGGAACATTTGGGATCATGATTGGCGTCCAATTAGACGTCATTTCCAATTTAGCGTCGAATGGGGATAAGCGAATCGCAGCTTTTAGTAGTTCTTCCCGAGTCTCGTCATTACGGGGGCTCAGAGCAAATCCAGACCGAACAGGTTTGATCATGCCAATTAATGATGGCGAGATTGAAAGTTTCTTCACCACTATCTCGCGAATTCCAGCAGGGGTGAGCTTACGCCATTCGTGGTTATTTGTGAGCCGAATAAACAGTCTCGTATCCCTAAGACATGTAGCTTTCTCTTTTCTGCTTGTAGGGATGTTTGTTATTGGTCTTATAAAAGCTTGTGTGGCTTGTTTTCTGTGCTGAGTGATCCGTAGAGTGGGCTTTGTAGTAACTCGTGATTTCTTATGTCCATTTCGAATTACAATTGACCAACTTTTTTCTATATTTGGTGATGAGCTTGGTCGATGATTGTTTACCTCTGTCTTCCCATGTTTAATTTTTTCAGCCAAAGTTATATGGGGGGTTGCTACTATTGTCGGTTTATTTGGTAACTTAGCTTTGTTCAAGCTGTTTTCTTTTGATGTACTTTCTTTTGTTAGGTAATTAGTACTAATAGTTAAGGTATCTGCTGCCGCAAACTCTGAGATGGCAGATTGAAGATATGCTTGAATAGATTTTGGCACTTCTTTCTCAGCTCCCTCTTGAAAGTTGGATACTGTACCATCAATGCCACTAAGGAAACAGGTGCACACAATCAGACGAGTGTGCCATGCGTGCTCTTGTCGTTGCCGTGCTGCGAAAATCTCCCCGAGCTCCCGCGGGAGGTAGGGGTGTGTTTCTTCTACTTCGTTAATGGATGACCCGTAGTAACCGAGTCATTAGTGATTGAGGCTACTTGCCTTTTTGGAAGAACAGGCTCAAGAATTTTCCTGTTTAGCACTTTTTCGCCAAGTGGATTATTGTCTTGCGGAGGACCTGCTGGTGTTTTGATGTTTTGGGGGGGAAGGTGTTTCGAAGGAGTTTGACTTTTAATGACATATTTTATAGACGCCATAATTTAAAGTACGTATTCATAAGCAGTATGCGCTGAATCATTTTTGCAAGTGCCTAGTAATACGTTGTTTTTGTCCAGTGATTTGTGGTTGTATGCGACTTTGATTTATTTATTTATTTATTTATTTTAAGGTCCTGGGCTAGTGCCCAATATTCTTATGAATCTAGGACCGATGGAGCCGGCAGGGATTATGCTAAAGGAGCATACCCTACTCGTTCTCATCACTTCTACCGCTACGGGTGTTAAATAGAATTTAAGACGAAAGAAGGAAGAAAAGATAATATATACATATATATGTAAATTCGAGCTGAGAAAGCATNATACAATTTAAGACGAAAGAAGGAAGAAAAAATAAATAAAAGAAAAGATAATATATACATATATATGTAAATTTGAGCTGAGATAGCATTCCTCATACTAATTCCGCTCTGCCATTCCTGATATCTGAATAGCTCTAATATCCGGCTCTCGCATTCAGCAAAGATTCGGTTCGCTTACAGGTTATTAAAACACCCTGTTTTCAGCGTAAATTCTAGGAACTTATCGAGACACTTAGGTCCGAGAAGTTGACTGATAAAATCTCCCATAGTAGCTCCTTTTCTGAGTTTGCGCACTTGGTTGGCATATCGCCGGCAACGGATAAAGTGAGTAGGTGAGGTTTCTTGACCACATATGCATTCTAAGTCTGCATCCCTATGATTAAAACGACGATGGTACGCCGTAAAATCTCCATGACCTGTTCTGGCAGCCATTAGTTTATGTAGTAGACGTCGAGGGAGAGCTAATTCCGGTGGTTTTCGACGGCGCATCTGAAGGTCTAGGTCGCGATACCTAGCTGGGCAAACCTTAGACCACCACTCATTCACCAAATTCTGGCGGTATTGTAACATCAGACGACGTAGGTATGCATGGGTTATACGACTCGGGCTCATTTGACGATGGGGAAGTAATTGTAGTGCTGAGCGTGCTGCAGCATCCGCTTCCTCATTTCCACTGATCTTTGAGTGGCCTGGTACCCATCTGACCTCTGCATTAGCTTTTTTAATGACATTTTGAAATGCCCGTGTAAGTTTGAGGCAAGAAGATGTCCTCCCCGTTTGTAAAGCCTTAACAGCTGCTTGGTTATCAAGTAAAATATAGATTTTCTCGCTATTTTGTCTACCTTCAATTGCAGCGAGAAGGGCCATGGTAACGCCCATTAATTCAGCATCGTATACTTCACCTCCATGTAAAATACCTTGGTTCTTATGGAAAGTACTACCGTTGCGCTGAAGAACAAAGCCCCAGGAGGATCGACCATACCCTTCCGAAGATCCGTCTGAGAAAGCACATATATCGACCGGAGAAATTGTTCTAACCTATTGTGAGTGCACTTCTACTCCTTCGGATTTTGATCCCAAATCAATAGTATAAGCTGGTTCCGAAAGAGGTTCAGCAGCCTCTGCTGGAGGAAGCTGAGCATAAGCTCGCTGTAACCGGGTCATTTGAGTTTCTGGCCGCTTAGATAGTTTATGCTTTTTTTTGTATTTAAGCGTTCCGACATTTGGACAAATGCTTGCTCGATATCGTAAAGGATGGCGATCGTCTAATGAGTTAATCCTAGCTGCAAGTCGTAAACGGTTGCTCTCTAGCATGATTCGCGCTGGAGGAATCCCACTCTCTCTATGAAGTACCCCGTTTGGTGTTGTTTTCCACACCGGTAGTGCAGCTCTTATTGCAGGATTAATAGCCTTATCAATTAGACCACAGAGGTATGTAGTTGAAGGGGTCACAATTCCACGTGTTGTAGGACGGGTCAAACCAGGCCACCACACTTCTGCGCCATATGTTGCCACAGAGACAACACAAGCATCGACTGCCTGAACTAGAGGCCTTGGAGCAGCTCCATGATTTACTGGATTCAATCTCCGCATAAAGTTAGCTATACTAAGTGCTTTTGCACACCATACTTCCACGTGTTTTCTGAATGACAATCTATGGTCAAGATAAATACCTAACCAACGAATATGTTCAGCAGGCTCTACTAAAGTATTACCTATTCTGACATTAAATGGGTCTTCCATATGCCGTCCGTTAAATTGGATGACTTCAGTTTTCTTTGGATCAAATGATACAGCATTATTATTTGCCCAACTCATTAAGTTATCGACCCCATGCTGTACAACTGTCATAGATTCCACAATGGTGCGCCCTATACCCAGGATTCCAATATCGTCTGCGTAGCTAAATCGTGCCCCTGGATTTCCACTACGCATAGGTTCTGCCATATACAATAGAAACAGGAGAGGAGAAATTGGAGATCCTTGTGGAACTCCACACACCAAACTTTTGGGACTAGTTACACCTCCAGGATACCTCACTTGTACACTTCTATTAGTGAGAAAGGATCGTGTCCAGCGAAGGATCATATCTGGCCAGCCCTGTGCTTGCATCCTCCACATAAGTCGATTATGTAGTACCGAGTCAAACGCACCTTGAACATCTACGGTTACTAAAGTTGAGACCCAACCCTGGCACCGAGCCTCTTCGATATCATGTATAACACAGGAGACCAGGTCATTTGCTGAACGTTTAGGAAGAGCTCCAAATTGCTGTTGCCCTACTATATCGGATATAATTGCGAGGTGAGACATCCTTTTTGCAATCGCTCTTTCTCATCCCTTTCCAAGACATGAGAGTAGAGAAATAGGTCTCCATCCCCCTGCTTTAGTTAGATCCCGTTTTTTCTTTGGTAGAAAAATTATCTCTGCTAGCTTGAATGAGGAAGGGAGATGACCAAAATTTAAGCATGCTTGAAATAGTTTAGTAACATATGGTCCTATACTTTCCCAGAAAGCTGATAAAAGTTCCGTAGAGATTCCATCGGCACCAGGAGAGGTGTTTCCGCTTCCAATAGTGCATTGGCATACTTCTATGCGACTTTGGTTGTTTGATTGTTTTACGATTTAATGTCTAAACTAACCCTCACGTGACTTGCACGTTCAACTCTATTCCTAAAGAGGGACAAATGACGCTAGAGCCAGGGCTCCAGAGCGGTAGGATTAAATAAGCAATTATATGTATGATGCAAGGAGTTGTGTGAAACAGCCAGCATTTAATAGGGTTAAAGAGTTTATTATACTATACCAAAAAAACTTCAGTTTTTATCTCGCCCTTTCATTATCTCACAGAGGGCGTATATTGGCAAAGAAATCACCATTCCCAAGCCATTTCGATAATTTTAAAGCTCCTTCTGGAGTTCCAAGTAGGGTAGGAACGAGAGAGCTAATTGGTCTTGGAGGAGTCCGCCTCGACGTAGTATTCTACAAAAGAAGAAATAAAGCGGAGCCTTGAGTGATCCGCAATGACAGTGTAGGTTTGTGTCAGGCCCCCAAGACGTCCTGAACCTGAGAAGGTAACAACACGGCGCAATCCCACTAGACAAGCCCGTGGGAAACTAACACATGGAGAAGCCAGTTCGTGATTATACTCATAACCATTGTCATGTGATATTACCGGTTGGTTTGTAATTTCGCGTAACTAGTGATCTACGCGTTTGTATTTCTTAAATATCAACCTTATACAGGTTTCATACCTTTCCTTCTGTATCTTAGACTTTTAGTTAGTTGAATGTAATATTACCTCTTCAGAGCTTCACAGTTTGCATCATGATGCTTGAAGCGTTTATGGTAGTTAGCAAAATCTCCGTGGCTTGTTCTCGCAGCAATTAAGTGTCCTAGAATTTTTCTGCCTAGACTAAGTTCTTTAGGTAAGGGTGGGGCAGACTCAATTTCAAGATCCTTATACATGCGGGGAGACTCAGCTTGCCACCATTTTCTCTTGAGCTGTCCATTTTTGTTTTTTGCCAACTCTGTAGTGAAGAGATGATAGAATAATCGCTTTGCACTTTTAATGACTCTCTCCCAAACTCTTTCTTGTCATCTTGGGTGGCAATTCTAGTGCAGAGTTTATCTCGGTATTTTCTACGTGCCTCTCTACAGTTAAGATCCCACCAGAGTTTCCCGTTACTATGGGGCAAGGATTTTTTTCGCAGATCCAGCGAAGGAGGACTGCAATATTTCAACTATCTTTTCAGCTCTCTTATCAATAGTGGAGGGAGACTTATCTTCCAGTGTAGCTATATCAGCAAAACTTAGAGTTATTAGAGCCTTGAAAACTTCTTCATTTATTGATGCGATTCGTAGCCTCAGTTCGGTATATCTGATAGGAAATTCTAAAGGTATATGTACAAGTATTGGGAGATGATCAGAAGTGACATCCAGATCTTGCTGTATAGAGGCTGTGCAACCTTTTGCCAATAGAGAGTGCGATGAAAAACATAGATCTAGTACATTTCCATGATTATGTGTGGGGGTATCAACTTCTGATATAAAGAAAAAGTTTTTAGCGTCTAGCCGCTCCATAAGGAGTATTGATTTTGGTGAGGGGCTTCCTGAATAAGACGGTTGCCAATGGTAGTGTTATAGATTGAAGTCACCAGCAACAATACACTTTTTAAAAGACAAATTATTTGCTAATGAAAACAAATAGTTTAGAGCAGCACCTGGATTAGTAGCTCCAGGGGGGGGTTGTAAATGTTAATGGTAGTAAGAAAGTCATTACCAAAGGTTTTAATTTTAAGAAATAAAATATCAGTAATGCCTTGATTGAATTGTGGCTCGGGATGATCTCGAGTGAAGGTGAGTCCCGAATTCTCTTCGTATATGTTATAACACGGTGTCGATTTGACCAGTCATCGGTAGAGGTAAAGCTCTCAAAAGCGGGGTGTGTGCAAGTTATTCTTCGACTTATATCCTTATGAATATACGGTTCTTGAACCAGCAAGATGCCGATATTGGATCTGAAGGCAGTTTCAAATGAAAGTGTATGTGCAGCGGTACTGCGGGCAACGTTGACGGAGAGTATCTTCACGTTATGTTCTGTATTATTTATGTAGAAGTGATAGTATTATTTTCACAGTACTGTCGGGCGTCTTCTGCCAGAGCTGCAAAACAGTTTTGGGATCCAAAATTAGGCCTTGTGACTTCTTGACTCTGACATTGAGATCCCAGTAGAGCTTGTGTTCCTGGGATGATGTTTTTGCAGTTAGTGGTTTGTGTACCTAATGCTCCGCAATGTGCTGCTTTGAGACGGAGTGTATGATCTGTGCCTTATTAGGTAATGAGTTGTTTTCCTAGGACGGATAAGACATTCGAGTGGATACTGCGACTAAAACGCGTACTATATAGACTACGAGTCTCACCAAAGCCTGTGGAAACGACACTTTATATTTAATTATGGATTAATATACCAATAAGAATTGCTGCATGTTTTGATGCTAAGATTTCAAGAAATTAATTCGAAGGTGCATGGCATGGATGACGCGACTCGGTGGTGATGTCTAGTGCTCATGATTTTTTTTCATAATTCTAGATCTGGTACATAGAAAGCTAGAAATATATTAATGGTATATCTATATCATAAATAACAGCACCAAATGAATTTCCACATGTATACATATTGGTATTATTAGCTACATATTGATTTTTCTCGTATTTTCTTCATCATTTTCTGTATCTAAAGACACAAATCATATAGGGAATCGTTGAGTAGACGACGTTCTGTATTGAAAGATCCAGGGTTTCATCGGAATATTTTGCATCAATGAGGGTCTATTATCATGAATAATTTTTGATGCAAAATTTGGTTACAAATTCGGCCGGTTTTTTGTCAGTATCAATTCTTTCAGTATTTGAGCAGGTGGTTTGAACTAGCTAGGCTTTATCGTCTTGAGCTTCTGCAAAACATATACATATATAATCTCCGAACTAATAACAGCCCGGCTGGCACAATTGGTTAGCGCGTGGGCCTTTTAAGCCCAAGGTTGAGAGTTCGAGCCTCTCGTCGGGCGTCATTTCTTTTTCCGTTCGAAATCAATTAAATTAAGGAAATCACATGATTTGTTTGTTTCATATACTTATTTCAAGATATAAATATTAGTGAGCCTCATCCCGACTAGTGCTTTTGATCTGATGATTATTATAGAACCACCCCCTCCGTGCTGTAGAACAATACCCCGCCCCACATCCAAAGTAACTTGCGTAATTATTTGTGTCTTATTCAGATCGGCCAAATGAACGTACCGTGTGTCTTAAAGCCATATCAAACACGTTCAAAGCTAGATCAATAAGCGGCAAGTGATACCGATAGCCCCTGCGTCGCACTCATTGGTAGATCTTTTCCTAAACGTAGGCGGTAAGGCTAGCCTAACCCTAAATGATGGAGGGACAACGGCAAATTTGCTTCACAATCAACAGGACCCTTTTTAAATGATATAATGTGTGTGAATCTTAGTTGTGTTGCCTAGTCAACAGACTAGCAAACCAATATTTGGATTGATGAACCTGTGATGGAAACAATTCTTTAACTAAATACTGCTTGATACCTCTACAAAATTAGATAATTCTCTATGCCCCCAAAACTTCTCTCTATCCTAGTTTTTTTATTGAATCAATTTTCAATTATATTGTCAAACATTCAACCTATGTCACTGCCCGCTGGAGCTCAACACGAGTCGTTTGAAGCCCTATTTTAATCTTGCCAACATATTATAATACGGATTTTATTACAATATATCAATTATAGTTAGCTCAATATTCCTATAGCGAGTGTGTAGAACATATAAGAACGTAGAATATTCTATTAACGAGTAGAAGACAAGCTGTGTCTATAAGTAGGAGTTTTCTCCCTTATATAAAGAATGTATCGATAGTATTGGAAAATAGTGGAAATATATTTATCCTTTAGTCACTATAGTTATCTCCTGAAGTCCAGTTATAAGCTCATGCAAGGTATGTACTCTCTTTCCAACATCATCGCTAAATCACAATACAACAGCATGCTAGACAGGCTAAACAGGCTGGGTACGCAATCTTAAAGCGAGAATCGATTAAAAGACACAATGGCCGTCTTAAACGTTACATAGCTTGTAAATCTTCTGGAAGATCTAATCCAAAATATATAGATAATGATACTTCTCGACAACGTAGACGAAATACCCAAAAGACTGATATTGTTTCTTCCAATTTCCTTGTACAAACTGACATCATGATTGGAATATATGATCTCGCTGAGAACAAGAAACGGTGTTGACGGCCAGTAGACTCTTTGTCATAGACATCCTGAATTTTCGGTGCATATTCACGAAGCATGTAACAGCCCCTCTTTTATAGAGCTTCATCACCTAGATTCAGAAAGAAAAAGTCGTGTCCGAGAATTACTTTCAACTGGAGCTCGGCCTTAACATATAGGTTTAATCTGTTAAAATTATAGTATGTTTTTTTTTTTTTTTTATATTTAACGTCTAGCTACTGTAATAATTAATTATACTAGACCCGATTGGGCAAAGGAGGCTAGAGCTTACTGCTCTAGAAGTCTGAAGCTTCCAACTTCCTAAAACAAAAGAAGAAAAAGCTTAAAAAAAGAAAACTAATGCGGTGATAAGTGACTTAAAACGTAGTCTTGCCGAAAGGATGAAGCTGCTACAGGAGAGTATGGCATGTATTGAAATTTGTCTGTATAGTAAAGAGAATGGAGTAGGATAAGATGAACTTAAAAGTCAAATTATTTAAAGGAAGAGTAGGGAAGTTTTTTTTTTTTTTTTTTTAATGTGATGTCGATTACAATGGCTGTTTTGGACAGATATCGATGAAAAATTTTGTTTTATCAAACCATTGTACAAGTTTTGATGCTCCAGTGAAAGTCCCAAGAAGGAACTTAATTTTATCTATGGATCTCTTAGGTGGTTTAGGTAGTTTTAAAGTGGTTAGTCTACAGTGTAGGAAATGTCTCAATGACTTGTGTTTGCCGCAACTGCAAGTTAAATGAGCGGAGTCATGGTTGAAGCGAGTATGGTAGCATGTAAAATCACCGTGTCCCGAGCGCACATGTGTATGTGAAAGTTGGGATGAGGGAGGTGGTGGCATAGCCATAGCATCTTGGGCGGCTCTATCCGCTAAGTCGTTTCCTGGATTTTCAGAATGTCCCGGAATCCACTGGTACTTAATGAACATTTTTGCTACGACGAAGAGTATGCGCTCTATTCTACAGAGACTTGAGCTGAGTAAAACGCTCACAGATTTCACGCATCACTTACGAGCGTCTTTACTGAACAATAATTGTATATTATCTTATCAATAATAGCGATATTCTTAGTACGGCCGGGTGGTGTAGTGGCTATCACATCAGCTTTACAATTAAAACGCTGCAAGTCGCGAGTTCGATCCTCGCCCTGGTCATTATATTTTACTGAATATTATTTTACATGTCCAGATACTTCTGCAAGACTTTTTCATAATTACCCTATCTACCTACGTCCAATAGGGGTAATCAAACTCATAAATCCAAAAAGCAAAATATAAATGTTGGGTACAACTCCGTTTTTTGTACTCCTGCAACACGTGAATTTCATGCACGATATATAATCAAATTCCCCATCGAAATCATCACTTTCACAACTCATTCTGACACTCATCACCACATCTTTATCATTTTATCATTTTATATTCAATTAATTTATTTTTAGTTGATATGACTGTCACATTTATCTCTATACTTTATTATTTATTTTTTAGAAAGTAAAAAGGTGCTTCTCAATAGAAATTAGCTTTTCTATTTTTTTTTCTGCAAGCAGAAAAAATCCGCTGCTTTTTTTGTTTTCTTCATAACTTTCGCTTTCCTATGTATATTTTAATGACAAAAATTTCACTAAATTATAATTTCAATAGATAGTAATTATATTTTAATTCTAAATTCCAACTTTGCTATATGAAAATAATGATGTCGGGCCGCGAATTCAAGTGGAGAGAAAAGTTGACATTTTTCTTAAACATCAATCAGGATGACAAATCGTGCATGAAATTCACATGTTGCAGGAGTGGGGAAAAAAAAAAAAAAAAAAAAAAAAAAACAACAGAGTTGTACGCTAAAGTAGTAAACTGCTTTTTGGTTTTTATGGGTTTGATTACTCTTAATGTAAGCACAGAGTATCTGTTTCTATGTTTTATGTTTTGAGTTTAAGGTCTTAGGCAAACGTCCTCTATCCTCAAGATCTAGGATCGTCGGAGTCGGTAGGGATTATGTCTGACGACATGGCCTACTCGTTTTTATCTCTTCTACCCACTCATCTCAGCGAGAATTCATCGTTTTACTGACTATCCCTGCAATTGCTCTGCAATTACCAAGTTTTTTTTATAGCGATCTCATAGGGCCCGTTCAGACTTGGAACCCGAAAACTAATAGAATTTCATGTTGCTGAATTTGTATATTAATTTCTCATCCCCCGCAGGGATTACTCAGCAAAAACCATATTAAAATGTTTAGAATGACTTCTTATCCAAACTTCCATCGTTGTATCAACATCAATTTCTATTCAATTTTATTCTTAAAATAGTAGACAGCTATCACATTTATTTTTATATCACATTAACGATTTTATAGGGAGTAAAAAAGGGCCTAGAAATGACATTTACAGGCCTTCAGAAAAAGATGATATTTATTTAAAAGATCCACCTTTTTTAAAATGTTACATCTACTCCAAAGTTGCTCTTTTTTCGAAGACAAATATCCTAGCAATGGAGATTTGTTACTAAAACACTCGACTGAATTTTCACTGATCTATATAAGCAGATAGATCGTGATGTTTGGCTTTGAATTGACAATACTGAAATTTTGATGATTTCTTTCGTTTATTTGCTGATTAATCCCCACGTGGAAAGTTAAATCAATATACAAATATTGATTTAACTTTAACCAAATTGTTTTCAGCAATATAAAATTTTTATAATTTTGCGATTCAATGTCTGAACGGCCCTTATTTAATAAGAATTTGAGCTTGGTTTGTAGAATTTCGCGCGAATTGCCCTCGAGCTTTGGAGCTGTCTTCTATTGATCTATCTCGCTTTTGGAATCGTAAAAATTAGGTCTATAGAATTTTAATCAATTTTGAAGAAATTTTGACCTATAATGAATTTTCACTCAATCACTGTTAATAAACTAAAGTAAAGCCTTAGCTAAAACACAGAAATTATAACCCACTTTTTATAGATGAAAAAATATATTTAGATTAAGTAAGGATTACTGATAAGGCACAGTTACTAAGTGATTATTGATTATTTAGAGTCCAAGTTCGAGTCGTAGAGCGACGATTTATACAACGCTCAATTTCTTTAACAAGTATCCGATTGCCAGGTTTACTCACAATTACCCTACGTATTAATTTTTTATCACCACAAATTTCATGCTGATGACCGGGTTCAATCATGCGAAATATGCATGCGTGAAATCGGGCGTAATTTTTCAGTTCAGAATGTTATAAGATTAGTTAGTAGTAGGCTAAGATTACAGCAATAGGCGGGCACGGCAGGCAAGAACTCAGGGTTGAATAGTTTAATAAATCTAGAGATCTAATCTAATTTCCACATTTGCGTTTCGGTCCCTGTGAAGATTCGACAATTTCGAAGAGCGACGGATCTCGTCGAGTTGACCTCCCTATATTAGGCAAGGAAGGCCGGCCCCTAGTGCGCACAACACTCGGCTCCGTAGTGCTGACAATACTCATAGACTCCAGTTCTTCAAGGGCCGATCGTATCTGAGTCTCTCAATTTGCCTTTTGATGTGGGTTTAACTCTTCACATCTAAGTACAATAGAATCGAAAATTTGTGTGATGGACCTCTCGGGCTCAGACTGAGAAGGAGGCGGGACAGGCTGATGAAGCCACCAGTGTTGATGAAAGTATGTTACATCCAAAGCCAAATTATTAGAGAGAAGGTGGTTAAGACGATGTTTACAAGGCAATCCCATAGGAGAAGTAAATATCTCGTGGCAGATATCCTGAATCATTTGATTTCTATTTTGATCAGGCTGAATTGCTTGAAGGTACTTTTCATATACAAGTTTTAAAGCTGACTTCGAAACCTTCCGGACAACATCTGCCCAAAATAAGCCACCGAATCGTTTAGATAGTTGCATTCGTTCTAAGTGGATTTGCTTTCTTATATCAAAGCTCTGGGAATCTGAGGCAAGTGTTATTCTACCGTAGACTTCATTTATATCTGCTGTAGATACCATAATCCATTTCTTCAAGAAAGCATGACTTCCTTCAACCCTTGAAGTGACTACATGCCCAAAATGAAGCACGTCTCTGATTAATTATTGATGCTTGTGGTTATGTAGCCAGGTTTGTTCCAAATACTGAAGCACAGCAACCGGCATCTGCTCCTTAATGATTTTTAACCGATCGTTTTACCCAACTTCGGTTCTAGAATAACATAGAGACTTCTAGAGGCTTAGTTTCTCCTCACAATCCTCAGCCGTTTCAAAATATGGCCTGACTTTAACTTGAACATTTTTGTTGATATGCCAGAGGCAGATCAACACAGACACGTTCGAAAAGTCTTGCTCAATCCCATAAATCAATGCAAGCTCTCTATCAACAACAACTGTCAGGTTTTTAGGATTAATTAATGAGCGAAAACATTCAGAGAATTGCGTTATGGCCCAACAGTAATTCTCTTCGTTTTCCTCCGAGAGGAAACAAAAAGAGAGGGAAATTGACTGATTTGTTGCAGTCACGCCAACTGTATGAAGTAATGGCATTTAATATTTATTGGCTTTGTATTTTGAGTCCATAAAAAATATAGAATTTGCTGAGTACTCCTGCGCAATGTTGATTGAAGATTTTGGAGCGAAAAAAAGAGACATTAATTTGCCGTTAGTACTGTTTCGAAATATAAAAAAAACTTTTTCAGTCTCCAAACTATCGAGATTGCCTTGACTGGAAGTCTTCCATTGAGGGTAGGCTCCCTGATTTTCTGTCTGGCGTTCTGGATATTCTTTGAAGATATCATACACTCTAGATTGTCTGAGCGTAATGTAGATAAAATAAGACGTGGTAGTGCACCAGCTAGATTCATGGTTGAAATCGATTCTTCTTCTTTTACACCCAAGGTACGATGATTTGAGTAGGCAGCTGGATTTCCTTGAGGCTCATGCCCTTGGTGCTCACTATTTACCACCTCTGGGTTCCATACAATTCTATTGTGAGTTAGATCAAAAGAACGACGTATTATAACTTCCCATCTACAATTTGTCTTTATAGATGATGTGTCACGTATAGAGCCAGATGCGATAATTGTGCCGCGGTGAACACAGTTGAGGACTACTTTCCGAATTTCTCCAAGTTAATCCTTATTTGAACGAGCACGACTGACTGCAGAGCCCTAGTGTCTGGAGAACTCTTGCAGAGCTATTTCTGCATCTTGAAGAGAGAGATAAGTCGCGTCAAGTGGAGCTTGGAAATTGCTATGATGGTCGAGCTAGATTTGATATGCCAAGCTATGTCACGTGAAGATAGCGTAGCTCGGATCCTGAGTATAACCTCAAATGCTCTGAAGTGTAGTTAGATATTTTAAGTGATTGAACAATAGATACATAAAATATATACTGTATTGTACATCCTAAATATAACAGAAATCCATTGAATAAACATTTATTTAGACGAATGTCAAAGTGCGTTCTATCTTGCATTAGAGAAGAGGAACGACTGTTGGACAAATAAATATTTACCATTTTAAACTGAAATTCGAGATGGATAGGTTGGGAAAAGGTAGTTGATAAAACTTATTAAGGACAACTTAGTGTTACAGTTATAAGTGAAGAAATAGTGCAATGATGTCAACCTTGCAAGTAGATTTAATAATTGATACGTTAAAGTATGAGATTGATATTTATTAAGATGATATATGTGAGTAATAATATTAAGTTATTCGTTACAAAGAAGGTGAAAGCCGCTATCTACATACTTGTCTATCTTGCTCCATGACCATGCTTCTTGAGTGAGAACACTGTCGTTACTATAGTAACATTATGATTATGTAGCTAAGGATTTGATTTTTGATTCTTGCAAGGGGGGTGGTCTATGTAGACAAGAGTGTTCAAGTTCATTTACTAGTGCGCCAGCACTTGTATTTGTATGCATACACTATCGAGAGACACTGACATTACAAAATTAATGTTATAATTATGCTGTTCATAAAATTTGCTCTTATTCTCACAATGTAGCCAAGGATTTGATTTCTAGCTTGGGATAAAGATCTTCAATATGTGCAGGGGAGGGGGGGGGGGGTGGTCTCTGTAGACATCCCCATGTAAGAATCAATGTTATTGTTGTGGATTTTCCTGATTATTTGTCACGTGGTGAGTTTAATTTCTATTCAATTTCAGTTCTATCCAATTGAGTAGAATTTGGATATTTATCCCGACCGTGCCAATCGGAAGTCTCCATAGTGGAAAGATCAATTATTTCACAATCGTAAATATTGATAATTCCACTAACCATAACTTAAATACATACCTTTCCTTAAATTATCTTCTAAGGAATAGTTATATATCTGTTATTTTTGTTTCCTCAGGTCCAACTCACGAAACACAATTCAGCGAAATTTGACATTGACTATGATGAGATCAAAGAAGGTGTTCGAAGAGAACAAAAATTAGGGGCCTAGAAGATAAGATGATTCACATCCCATCTCAACTACGGACACCAGACACATTCTGAAGCAAGCTGGAGAGGGCTGGGATAAGGCGAGGAGGAGTGTTTCTAAGTTCATCCGAGCTTGTTTCGGTTTCTTCGTTGATCATTTCGGTTTTTTAGTTTGCTGAAAAAAAAAGGCTTTTTTCTACAATACATTAATTAATTATTTCTTATATTAATCTGATCAAACAAGAAATATATCCACATGATTCTAGTTAGGGTGGGAATGCATCAGTAACACTTCAAACTATTTACACTCTGAAACAATAAAAACAAGAAACAGTTTTCATCCAAACCTGAGGAGCAACAGATGTGCAATCTGTTCATCTCCATTCTCGTCCTTGTCAAAAACTATTGACCTATAGACCAATGGACCTATAGAGCTATGGAGCTATGGAGCTATAGGTCAATAGGTTGATAGGTTTACAGGTCAATTGCTCTGATGATCTGATAACCTGAAAATCAAATCTACACGTGTTTAAATGTTTCTTGACTTCACGAGACAATTCTAGTGTCATCGATGAGATGCACCGATAAAATGAGCCAATGGCCAAAATGCCTACTTTGGCAGATTGGAGCCATGGAGTGTCTATAAGACTGGTGGATTACCTGCATGTTCCTATCATTGTACCAGCGACAAAGCTTCGATTTCTTAATTGGTGATTAATCTTATATCAATTTCTGTTCAGTTTGATTCTATATTCATTTCTACTTTAATCATCTTCAAATTGATCTCTTTAATCTCTTTGATCACACCTAGTCACTCGGTTACTTTTGATCCATCATCTCTACTCTTTTCACGGTGATTTCAGTTCACTGTGTGTCTTAGATCTCGTTTTTCAACTCATATTTTATTACCAGTCAAACCTCTCCTTGAATCAGATCCTCATCAGTTGATTCTTTGCTCCACATCATGCTTCTCAAATCTATCATCACACCTCTTTCTGCTCTTGCCGTAGCCCAACTGGTGGCTGGACACGGTGCCATTATCAAGGCTGTTGGTGACATGGGAGGTAATGGCAGTGCTCTTGGCAGTAAGTTCATTCCAGCTAAGACTTGTTCAGCACTATGTGACCACTAGGTCTTTACGTCCTAAAATGCATCTTCTTATATCTGTGCTCATTGGCCTGCCAGTCTAACTAACAATGTTTAGTCGACGGATCAACCCCCCGTGATGGCAGCACACGCGATCCATTCCAGGCCGACTCGACTCGCTTCAAAAATAACAACGCCGATGCCTGTGGTGAGACCCTTGGAGGCGGTCCCAACGAGCCTGCCCAACAGATTGCCAAAGTGGTCAAAGACTCCAATGGCATGCCGATGGTCTCGGCCGGAGGTATGGTCATGATGACCTTACACCAGGTCAACGGTGATGGCGGTGGCCCATACGAGTGCATGATTGATAGCACCGGTACCGGCACAGGAGGATGGACCAAGATGGAAGTTTTAACCAATGTGCCCGGCAAGAATTCTCGAAGCAAGGCTAAAGCGACCGACTTTGTGAGTAGACACCCCCATACAAACACACAACCGCGCACTTGAAGCTGATGCTAACAATTATGAACAGCCTTTGACGGCCAAGGTGGCGGCAGATCAGACATGCACCGGTAGTATGGCAGATATGAGCAACGTATGTATGGTCCGATGTAATAACGCAGCCAATGCAGGGCCGTTTGGGGGGTGTGTGCCAGTTCAGATGGTAGCAGCAGTAGCAGTAGCAGGAGCAGGAAATGCAACAGCAGGAAATGCAACAGCAGGAAATGCAACAGCAGGAAACGCAACAGCAGGAAACGCAACAGCAGGAAACGCAACAGCAGGAAACGCAACAGCAGGAAACGCAACAGCACCTGCAGCAGGAGTGACAAAGGTAGCATAAAGCATAAAGTTATAAGTATCAAAGGATGACTATGTAAAGGTCAGATGACGAAAATTAAAACTTCTTGTACATATATATCTTAGAATACTAGCTTTAATCACCAATGAAACCCCATTTTTCAGACTCTACCAGCTTAAAGCACCAAAGTAAGGCTTTCTTGATATTTTATATTGATAAACTCTAGTAAAGAACGCTGTTTTTCATCTCGCAAAATCTAAAGGGGTAGAAATTTTAAGTTAAAAACAAACTGATTTTTTCGATTCAGTCATGTAAATTGAACAAAACCTTACCAGCTTTGAATATTTAATAATTTCTAAAATTAAGAGGCTTAATCACTATACCTAATGGATAAAATTTTTTTCTTAATTAGTCCTCCTACCGCATGGAAATCAACGCCAGTAGAGAGGATGAGATGCGTTGTGCTCCTAGGATATATCCTGAATTAAATCTTGTTCGACACGTTCGCTATTATTTAATTTTTCACGTGATAGGGAGTGGTTGCCTGGTCAATGCACGTTGGAGAGGCTTTTCTGCAAACAAATAAAACTATGTAAGAACATTGTAGTCCTTGAGGCGCCATAAGTTCTACTCGGGCTCCTATCGAATCCACTTAACTCCCATACCACAAAAAATGTGAAATAGACATTTTCTAACTTGAGTATTTTTATCAAAGTCCATCAAGATCACTGAACGTCTTTTAATTGCATGTATGCGTCGAAGTTTCTTGAATTGAGCAAAAGCCCATTGGAAAGTGGCCTCTGTTTCGTCAGAGAGAAGACTGAAGAAAGAATTGAAGTTAGTGTTGTAAGGGGTCACACCAACACACTGCAGAAGAGGTAAGTTGAATCGATTAACTCTATAGGTTGCATCGAATGAATAATGCCTAAAGGAAATAGCAGCTGCGATTACCAAAACTATCGAAACTGGTCCTAGCGATATGCCAATTAATTTGATAACAGACTCAGAAGATGAGAACTCGGACGCTGAAATGGGCGATAATCCATTATCTTCCCCAACCCTAATTGTTTCAATACCTCCACTTGCACTTTCGCCCCGACAAAAGTCTAAAAAAGTAGAGCCCCGAAATACATCTACTTCCTCACAGAAACAAACTCATTGCCAATCATCTCAAGGCGTAAATCAATCTATTTACGCTAGTCCCCCAGAAAACTCTATTGCCCCCGACGGATACAATAAATCTTCACACAACACAAACACTCCAAAGACTCACCACCTCTTCACTACGGAAACAAATGAGTATGTAGCTGCTCTTTTAGCCTAGCAAAACGCTATTTCTCAAAATCTACGACGCCTGTATCCTGGGATTGCTGCAGATTTAAAAGCAGTAATGACAAGATATGTGGCAAGAGTCATTGCTGGATTTCCGGTATTAGACGAACTCCTCATGAAGCCATAAAATAACTTTCCCGCCCATAAGCCCTCGCAGGCACCAAATATATCAATTACTTAGCAAACAAATCACCCCATAAGTAGTGGTAATATAGATCCGAGCACACATGCTATATCGTATGTCAGTGCTGTTGTAGACAGCAAAGAAATACCCGAATCTACTCCCAGATTGAGAGTCAAAAACTCAAGATCTAAAACTGTCACACCAGACACGAGAGTTATTATCAGACTGCCTCAAAGCTACCCACTCTATGTTATGGATACCTTCCTAGCCCTCACTAACCTCCGTAGCTTTTTATCTCGTCGAGAGCTTATAAGAGACATACGAATAGTACCTTCTGGTGTAGCGCTTGTCAAGTAGTCTCAAATAGAAGCCGAAGACCTTCTAGCGGCCTTCCGACTTCTACAGTCATTGACATGCACAATCCCGAATGAAAACCAAGAAAAAAGACACACATTCCTACTAGGACCAGTTCCTCAATACAGATACAATTACTCGGAGCTCCCAGAGCCTCTACCATTGGCAGAGATTACAAACGAGTTAAGTCTCGCAAACATTGATATCTCAAATATTTACTCCATGAATTAGACCCAACGCATTTTGTAATCTCCTCATAGTGATGGGACTCTCCGTATTTTATCTGCGGAGAACGCTATTACCAAACTCCCAGCACAATCACGCCTCTTTGCAAGGAAGGCCCGACTAAAACTAGCTGATGAGCGATCACGTATAAAAAATGCGACCGTTGTAATGGGTTCCTTGACACAAACTCATATATATGACAAGCTCGCTACGGCCTCTGTGCAGATGAGATCTACTCTCGTCCATGCAAGAAATCTAAAAAAAACGATTAAACTGCGCTGGGCCTTACAGCTCAGATCACTCAGACTGCCCAGCCCGCCAACTTCGTCGGAACGGTGTTTTTATCTGACTAGACAAGGAAAGACTACACGCTTTCAGAAATGCTGGATACAAAATGTGGTATGCCGTCAATCCACTGCCTAAAAGTATAGAGTGATCATCACCTTCACTAAGCACTCCTGAAACGGAACAGCTTAGCAGTAAGAGATTCCTCAAATCCAAACGTGATACAACTCATAGCTCCCCCAAGCCAATCAGGCCACTTACCTAATTCGCTAAATGAAGCATAACTAATTCAGATTCCTACATATAACATGGAAAAGAGCATTTAATAATAATATTCAAAAAAATACTCAAGGTTTCTGCATATTTCAAGGAAACGTTGGAAACGGAGTACAGCTCACGATGCTGCTCTGGAGCTTGCCTTTCAAAGTGGAGCTGACGCAATTTTAATACAAGAACCATAGACACATATGTGCCCCTCTCGTAAAACCACAAAATCTCGCCCAAACTATCTGGCATTCGACCTTCTTCTTAACTAGTTAGATCGACCACGAGTTATGGAATATATACGCAAAGGTAGAGGACTTTCTGTAGGAATAATGGCGTCGGTGTTGACGTAATGTGTAGACAGGGTTTAGAGATTAAGTCATGTGATATTGGCAGCTCATCCTTAACGAATGACTTCAGTTATCTACGCGTAGAAAAGATAGAGAGATAGAGAATATAGATAGAAAATTTACACAATAACCATTTTAACCAAACCTTTGTGCTAGCACATTAACTTTCCGGTGATATACCGACACTTTCCCCATTCCAACAAAAAGTGTATACACGAGACATTCTGCATGTTTGTATCTCACGGCGAAGTAAACAAAAAATTGAGTGTTGGAACGTTTACAACACATCAGCAGGTGCTATAGATTCAGGCGAAGGTTTACGACTCCTTTTAAAACTTCCTGCAAACCCAGATATTATTCCTGGTGACATCAATATATATTATACGCCCTAGAACCTCACGGCTAGAGGTGATCCATCCAATGGAGACTCTTTACTTGAGTGGAAAATCCTAGGAGGCCTTGTTTTAATAAATGATGATAAAAGCCCTACACACGATGCCGGCGCAATTCTAGAACTTTGTTTCACTAAAACAACCTCAATTGCATATTGCACAGTTCGACACGATTTAGAGACAGGATCAGATCACAGATCACTGGTGACTAATATACTAAACACAGGCCAGGAACTTGAACCCCCTGGACCTCTGATACTTGCTGCATGCGATTGGGGAGCATTCTACAATACACCAAACAGACTTATAATAGCTCCTACATTCCAAGAACCTGACAAAGAAGCAAAATGGATAGCCGACGCTTATAGTTTCTCTCCACGCCGCCTACCCTAGAGCTCGCGTGAAACATCATCGGGAACCATGGTGGACTATAGAGTGTTCTACTCCATATCAACATTTCTGCCGCGCTGATCTCAGAACAGTTCCGGTATGTGATATTCGAACTACATGGGCTAATAAAAAAGTTGCAGGTTGTATTACAACAAATATTAAAGGTGCATTTGATGGAATCCAAAAATGCTGTCTCATTCTCCGGCTACGTGAGCAAGGCTAGCCACTCAACCTAATACCTTGGGTTTTATCATTCATGATTCAACGCGAAGCCATTATCTCGCTTGATGGTACATCAAATGCCCCAATACCCATACTCTGTTGCCTACCCCAAGGCCCTCCAATCCAATACTATTCATCTTAGCAATACAAAATATACTTTGCATATCAACTAACTGCTTTGGTTAAGCTGAAAATATTGTGATATTTGCTTCAGCCCCATTGATGCAGTGTGCGAACATACTTCAAAATCAACTCACACAAACAATTACTTAGGGCCGAGAAAATGGAATGCACTTCGAACTCAAAAAGACAGAACTACTATATTTTCATCAAAGGGTTCATCGTACATTCGAACCAAGCATTTATTTCAGTGACAGTGAAATAAGACCAAATGAACATTCTCGATAGCCTGGTATTCTCTTTGACCGAAAACTTTCTTTCCGAAACCACGTCGCCCAAGTCTGTGGTAAAACATAAGCTATTATTAACCATGTCAGAATTCTATCCAATAATATTCATGACACTGAACTAATACTAATCCGGCAAGTTGTATTGACTTCAGCTTACTTGAAAGTGATTATGCACAGCTTTATATAGTATATTAAATAAAGGGAGAAGATAAATATATGGTGATTAATATGGACTTGAAAGAGTATTGATAGAGATAAGAATTAATAGTTATTCTACTTTCTAAACTAACTGAAGGACTACCTATTATATATATACAAGATTGGATGTAATCTAAAATACACTACAAGATTCTAGATGTATCTTTATCTCTGTAAAAGGATCTTTAGATATCTAACATATTCTAACATATTCTAGAATATAGTAGAATATAGTAGAATATAGTAGAATATAGTAGAATATAGTAGAATATCGGAATATAGAATGAGCTTAGTCATTCTCATTGACTATACATGTTACTGCATGGACTAGGGTATTAGATGCAGTAATGTCATTATCTTACTTACAACAAGCTTTAGAAATTCTTTTTTAACGGAGCAGAAACCTGGTATTCCAATAAATTATTTTAAGAGATATTATCTAAAATACAAATTAAGATAAATGACGCAGCTCGAGCTGTGTTCTCTGTCTGTTGGACAACTCCAGTTCCTGCTCTACTTTGTGAGTCAGGTTGGGGGCCAGCGCTGGCCTGGCTCCAGAGGATACATGATCGTCTAGTAGTCAGAGTTGCGGCTATAGACTCACGCCATCCTCTTCGTCGGAGATGAAACTCCTTCAATATGTCTTTGATACGCTAAATAATCCACCCCGAACTATATCCAGACAATCTGCCGCCTCCCTGGACCTCTACACGTGAAAATGCACGAACAAAAGTTGGTGCCACCGGAAAAGCCGATGGTCTCCAAGCATTTAACCAATGGTATAACTCGCAAAACCTCTTAGACATCTTCATCTTCTCAGACGGAGCTTCAATAGAAAATCAGGTTGGAGCTGGCTTCTTCATCCGAAGAGGACAAAATTGCAAATTTAAGCAAGGAAAAATAACTCCTGGCCAGTCAGCCAAAGTATACGATGCAGAAAATGCAGGGGCAACAGAGGGATTGGAAGCTGCAACATGTAATCCTATGTCATGATATGCGACAAACGTATTAATGTCTCGATAACGAAGAAGTGGCCATCCATCTGTTATTAGAATTCCCCATAGCTACAATCTCTCCTCGCATTAAAAAGATTTAAAACTCTGGCTTAAAGTTGGCCTCAATGAGATCGAGGCCAAAGTACTTCCTCAGGAGATTTTTTACTTTTAGGAAAATTGAGATTTGCATTTAGTAAGATCTATTCAAAAATTGGTTCTGTATATTGCTCTCTAGCAAAGGTACGATCCTTTTCTATAAATTATCCTTATTTATTACGTTTAATCCAATATCTTCCACCTTTTCACTATTCGAAAACAATCTCTACTTCAGAGCGACGTTTGAACGCTAACTCTGTTTCAATAATGGGTGAATTACATCCCCAAACAAGACCCTATGATTATAAAAATAGTGATTAGATGAAATACAAAACTTGAATACCTGAAAAAAAAAATGAGACATGGCTCAACGTTTCACAGGAGAAGTTACAATTCGGTGGTGCTCAACTCACACTGCTATATTCGGAAATAAAAAGACAGATTCCCTGGCCAAAGCAGCTTGCATGGACCCTTCACCACACTCTTTAATGACAATTGCAAGAGCAGAAGGACAAATCAAAGAAAACTATGAAAGTTAAATAGCAGACTATTAGGCAGATTATGCTCCTTCTTGATATAAAGGACTTTGAATTGGCCCTGACACAAAGACTATTAAAGAACTCAAACTTAACCGACTGTCACTGGGATACCTCCTCGCAGCCCGCTCTGGCCATGGGAATTTTGCGGACTATCACTGTCGCTTTGAACACGATAGTGCTCTCTTAACCTGCTCTTGTGGGGGAGAAAAGTCTCCAGTCCATTGCCTAATCCCAACTGAATGTGCGGATACATGTACTTGACATACAGGGACATTCTCGCACACAGTGCCTCTACTCGTAATCGGTAGGACTCAGATCAGACACTAATCGTCATGACGTGATAAAGCTAAGATTGTGGGAAGCAATGTCGTAATAGCGATTGGTAGTGTTGAGGATTTGCATTTATATACGCCCATCTTTGTCAGGTATAGAAATAAAAAGGTCTTGTAGTTTGTGTTTAGTCTAATTCTTTTAAATATATATGAAAATATATAGGTTTCTGTTTTTTTTACCTTACAAAAGTTCAAAAATGAATCACAGCTCAAAAGCTCATAAATCATACGCTTTAGAAACAAGGTGGCTAAAGAATAGACAAAAAAAAAAAAAAAAT